>QRFJ01000790.1:32500-39472 GCA_006176705.1 Cocos nucifera | reverse complement strand
TCAGCGATCGAGCTTGGGAACTATTGTTGGAGATAAACTCCACTCCCATCGAAGTCCAGCCTAATGCAGCTGATAATCATGGAAGAGCTTTGATTGAAAATTCTCCTCCAATGGTCAAATCTCAGCCAACTTCTTCAACCAGTCGAACTCTTTCAGTCGATCGAACTCCTTAGCGGCTGAGCCCAACCAAACTCCTCCAATAGCTGAACTCCATCCGGACTTCTCATAGTCAGATTTCTATAGGAGCCAAACTTCTTCCGAACTCCTCTTTTAGTTAAGTTCCTACAGGAGCCAAACTCCTTCTGGATCTCTCCTTTGTCGAATTTGTACGAGTGCCAAACTTCCTCTGGACTCCTCCTTTAGTTGGATTTCTATTGGAGCCGAACTTCTTTCGGATCCCTCCTTCAGTCCGACATCGAAGTCCAGCCTAATGCAGCTGATAATCATGGAAGAGCTTTGATTGAAAATTCTCCTCCAATGGTCAAATCTCAGCCAAACTTCTTCAACCAGTCGAACTCTTTCAGTCGATCGAACTCCTTAGCGGCTGAGCCCCAACCAAACTCCTCCAATAGCTGAACTCCATCCGGACTTCTTCCATAGTCAGATTTCTATAGGAGCCAAACTTCTTCCGAACTCCTCTTTTAGTTAAGTTCCTACAGGAGCCAAACTCCTTCTGGATCTCTCCTTTAGTCGAATTTGTACGAGTGCCAAACTTCCTCTGGACTCCTCCTTTAGTTGGATTTCTATTGGAGCCGAACTTCTTTCGGATCCCTCCTTCAGTCGAATTTCTATAGAAGCCGAACTCCTTCCGGATCTCTCCTTCAGTCGAATTTCTTCAAGAGCCGAACTTTCTCCAAACTTCTCCTTCAGTAAAGTTTCTACAGGAACCAAAATCCTTCCGAATCTCTTCTTTAGTCAAATTTCTATGAGAGCCGAACTTTCTTTAGACTTCTTCTTCAGTCGAATTTTTATAGGAGCCGAACTCCTTTCGGATCCCTCCTTCAGTCAGATTTCTACAGGAGCCAAACTCCTTCTGGATTCCTCCTTCAATCAGATTTTTACAGGAGCTGAACTCCTTCCAGATTTCTTCTTCAGTCAGATTTCTACAGGAGCTGAATTTCTTCCGAACTTCTCACTCAGTCGGACTCCTATAGAAGCCGAACTCCTTTCGGATCTCTCCTTCAGTCAGATTTCTACAAGAGTCGAACTTTCTTCCGGACTCCTCCTTCAGTCAAGTTCCTACATGAGCCGAACTCCTTCCAGATCTCTTCTTCAGTCGAATTTCTACGGGAGCCAAACTTCCTCCGAACTCCTCCGTCAGTCAAGTTTCTATAGGAGCCGAACTTCTTCCAAATCTTTCTTTCAGTCAGATTTCTATAGGAGCCGAACTCCTTCCAAACTTCTTATTCAGTCAAATTTCTACAGGAGCCAAACTCCTTTCGAATCTCTCATTCAGTTAGATTTCTATGGGAGTCGAACTTTCTTCGAACTCCTTCTTCAGTCGGATTTCTATAGGAGCCGAACTCCTTCCAGACTCCTCCTTCAATCAAGTTTCTATAGGAGCCGAACTTCTCCCGAATCTCTCCTTCAGTCGGATTCCTTAAGTGGCTTACTTTCAGATTCTAGCTAGCGTTCCTCCCGGATGATCCCCTCTAGTCATATCCCCTTTAGAAGTCCGAACTCCTCTAGAATTGATGTATGTTAAAGCTCCTCACCGACCAACGCCTGCTTTCTCCAAACTTTGATTATTCAATCTCAATGAACGGTCACTATCAGTCTGATGATGCCTGTCCTTCTTCGTATCAAATCCCATATGGCCCCAAGCGGCTCAGTACCGGATAGCTATGACTGTCGCCATCAGTCTACTACAGACAGCGCTACAGGTGATGTCCCCTTTCATGATAGACTCCACCAGGTCTCGAACGGCTCGCTACCAGATGGCTGCAGTTGTCACTATCCATCCGCTACAGGCTCTGTCTATAAAAAGGGATCCTTCAGATACGTTTTCTCAAAGCTCTCTTCTCCTTTCCAAAATTCTGCCGAACTCTTTTCTGAGCACTCCATTTCTGTTGGCCAGAAAAGCTGACTTGATTGTCAGAGGATCCTACTGGAGCCACCACCATCGACTCCGGACGAGATTTTGTATTGTAGGTCACTGACGATGACCTCGTCTTCCTTGGTTCTAGCTTAATCTGACGTCAACCAGATTCTACAACAACAGACTAAAATATCCCTAATACCAGCATCACTAAGCTCTCTATTCCTTTTACCTTCTTCCCACAAAAAAAATTCTCTCTAATTTAAGCATTAGAGGACTTAGCTAAAAGCTTTTAATCCGGCAAACTCTTTGACCTAATTTGTTCTCTTATAGATCTATGGAAGCAACCCGCATCATCGATCTAGAAGTGATAGTAATAGATTGGTGCTATCTATGGGAATGGAGGAAAGCCATGAAGTTCAAATGGAATAATTAGCAAGAAGCTGCTCAAAATCTAATAGCTCCACTAGATCTTTGCCTCCTCAATTGCTTGCGGAGGTTATCAATACCGAACAGCTTAGCCTACTTGTTTAGCAAGTATAAACTCTCATAATGATGATGCAAGACTGGTGACAACAAGTCGTCCCTCCACTAGCAAGTTAGTCAAAATATTGGGATGATCTAAAAGCAGCAGCCACCTTCATCCCAAAAGTGAGGTCACTTTCATTCCCCCTCTAAAGCTAATTTCGGCTCTAATAATCTCTTTTTGCATCGACTAAGAAGGATCACCAAGTGGGAGATTAACCTCAATTACAAGATGGAGGAGATGACCCACCAGATCAAGGCCCTGCAAGGTGCAAGACCAAAATAGGGGATAAATTTAAAATAATAAATAAGCCTCCCTTCACTAAGAAGATTATAGAAGAACACTACAATAAAAAATAAAATGTTTGAGAAAATAATCTTCACCAAAAAATTAATTTCATCATAAAAAGGTTTAAGTGACAAAAAAATCATCACAATGCTTGTCATGAGAAGTGCATCTCTAGAGGTGTACGGTTCATCACAAAATATATATTTATTATGATAAAAATAAATTTATCATCAAATGATAAAATATTTGATGATGATTTGTTCCATCATAAGAAAATAAAAATTTTGTCACAATACGACATTTTTCGTCACCAAAGGTTAATCTCTTATAATATAAACAAGCCCATCATCAAATATTTTATTTTTTTAATGACAAATTATTCATCATGAAAAGTTTAAAAAATCCATTACCAAAGAGTATATACTCATCACTAAAATATTCAATAATGAGTCTTTTATGAAGTTATATGATGCAATAACTTAAATTTAGTGATGAAAATATTTTATCATTAAAAATTATTGTAGTTTTGTGATGAGTAAGATTTCATCATAAATTGTTAAATTTGATAACAAATAAAATTTGTTACTAAAACATTAGCTTTTTTATGTTTACAAGGTGACAAATTTTTCTTTGTCACAAAATATTACAGTAATTTTATCACGAGTCAAATTATATCACTAAATATCTAATTTAGTGATAAAAAAACTTCACCACGTAGATACTATATTTGTGATAAATATACATTGATAATTTTTTTTTTTGTCATTGAATATAATAATAATTTCATGATGCATCAAATTTCATCGCCAACTGTTTAGTTTTTTAGACTAAAAGTCATCACCAAAAGTGTTGCATTTATAATAACATAATGATAAAAAATATTTTATCACACATAGTTATATAATTTTTTTATAAATTAAATTTTATTATAAATAAATATTCATTATCCACATAAATAAAGCTCATAATTGTCCATAATATCTATTATTATTCTAAACTTATTATCCATAAAGAAAGAGACAATATTTTATACAAAAAGTCAACTCATAACCAAAAGAAATAAAAATAGGGTTCGAGTCATAATTTGAAGAATATCTATAAATGCAAGAACTATAATGAGCCATAATTATCATCGTCAATATGCAAACAAAATATAAAGAGCAGTGAGACAATTTTTATATAAGAGTTAGATAAAAATATATTAGTTTTTCTCTCATAGAAGAGAAATTATTGAATTTATTACTGAACAATATTTGTTTGAAAATGATATGTTACTTATATTTTATTATGTACTGAAAAGGGCATATGGAATAAATGCATTAACTGCCATAGATACAAATATATAGTTATATTGATCTTGACAGACTAGTATGGCAGCCATTGTGACATTTTCTAGCTTAAATCGGTAAGTTTATATCTTCTTCCTTAGCTCATTTTAAACTCTATCTACTTCTTTCCAAGTCCTTTGAAGAGCTTTCTCTAACTCTAAAATATTTTTGCTGAATGAAAAAAAAACTAGTTGATTTTGGGCCATCCCCAAGGTCTTTAACATATCTTCATCTTATCTCAAGAATATTAGCATATATTTCATCAGGACCCATAGGGGCCTCATCTTTTGGTGCAGGCTAAGACTGCAGCTCTATCATTTTATTATAAAAATATAAATATTAATTTAACCTCTTAAGTAAGATGATATAGAATTTATTTTATAAAAATATAATATTATCTTGCATAAGCCTCTTCAGCTTTCTTGCATGTCCATCCCTTGCCTTCTTTATATCGGGTGTGATGGAAGAGCTTAATTATTCATCTTTTTATCAGTATCTTTATCACACTATAGAATTTAAAATAAATATTTGATAAAATAAATATTAGAGTTCTCATTTATGCTATTCAAATAAAAATTAGAAAAAATAACAAAAACACTCCATTAACTTTAACCCAATTTCACTTATACCCCATGTACTTTAAAAAATACCAAACCAGTCCTTGTAGTTATCAGTACATTCGAATATGGTCTTGCCATTCACTTATCAACAAATAGCGTTAGCTTTTTCTCTCAATAGATGGAAATACCCCTTGCTTATATGGAATGGATCACCGATGAGAAAGAGATAGAGATGGAGAAAGCCACTATGAAGGGGAAGGTGGGGTCGTGGAGGTTAGCATAGAGAGGGAGAATAGCATTGAAGGTCTCATAGATAGGCTATCATAGAGAGGTAGGACTCATGGGCGGGCTTGAAGAAGGAAGAGGATGAGAAGAAAAAATGGATGAGGAGGAAGGATAGAAGAGGGACAGATGGATCACTAGTGAAGAATGGTTAGAGATAGAGAGAGTCATCATAGAGGAAAAGGGCTCATGGATGAGCTTGGAACAGAAAGAAGAGGAGAAGTGGATGAGAAGGAAAGAGAAGAGGAAGAAGACAGGTTGCTAGTAAGAAATGATTGAAGGTGGAGGGAGCCATTATATATAGAGGAGAAGAAATGGATGAGGAGGAAGAGGAGGAGAAAGGAGAAGGAAAAAAGAGGAACGTTGGCGATGGAGGAGGAGGGGATTAATCGATGAGAAGGAAGGAGGGAGGAGGTAGAGATAAGGGTATCTTCATTATTTTATAAAAATATTGGTATTATGAATGGTCATATAATATTATTTTATTAACAAAAATAAATGGTTGGACTATACCAAATATATCGATAACTAGAAGAGTCAGTTTGATATTTTTTAAAGTATAAAAAGTGTAAGTAAAATTGGACTAAAGTTGAGGGGATGTTCTTATATTTGTTTTTAAAATTTATGATACTTGCATTCTCATATTGGAGTGGCACAAATGCCATTGTCCCTTTGTTATGCAAAATAGTCAGCTTCTTTCAATTTTTTTGATTTTTTGCATATTTTTCTTCATGATATATTTAAATTTATTAGTTCATATGCCTTAGTACCAAAACAACAAAACCAACACCAATGAAATTTCAATATTTAGCTTTACCTTAAATTTATTATCATTCCACATCATGTAGAGATTTTTCTAATTTTCTTGAGAAATCCTAAGATAATAATCTTGGAGTGCTTCTTTTAAAGTATTGTGCTTCTTGAAATACAAGTATAATATGTATCATGCTTGCCTAAATAAGTTGATTAACATCTTCTCGCATCTCTTTTTCGCATGGTCCATCTCTAATTGTATATTAAACCTCAACATCAAAAGTATACATATATATACATAACCTTATTATTACTTTGATAGAAAGTAAATATATTACATAAAGAGATAATAATAAATAAAAATATAAAGCTTCAAATAACTTTTTGATTGCACGGAGTTGCTCAAATACTTCATTTTTCTTATAATCTTTTATCCTTCTATTTTGTTGGCATTAGAATGAACTCTTGAGAAGATTGCACATAACTTAAGGGTCTCTCCCTCTCTTCTGGTATTTCGATAGTCATTTTTTCATGTACTTTAATATATTTTTCAAGATCTTTTTGGCATGTTGAACCTCATCCAATCCTAGAAGAAATGGAGTCTACATTTGCAAAAAGATTAGTGCTTAATAATTCACTTTCCAATCATATCATAGAAAAGGAAGGGATTTTTATATTAAATATATCAGGCAATGATATGAAATATAAAAAATTTGGCAAGCATAGCTAAAAATATAATGAATTAATATGTAGCTTGAATAGATTATAAAACTTAGAATCTTACCAATGCTACTTGTGCATGTGTCTTGAGTGGCTTGCTCTGGCTTTGGTGACCTATGTATATTTATTGGCATGAAATTAGATGCAATAGCAATTGATTTGCAACTCTCTTTTTAGCATGACCTCCCGATGCCATTAGTGAACACTACTACAAAGGTAAATAATTAAAAATACAAGAATACTAGTTAAAATTTTAGTAAAAGTAAAAATCATGATTTAAAAATTATTTTCATAAATGTAAAGCACTTGATCATAATAATAATCACTAATCAATAATTTATAAATAAAACCATGGCAATCATGAAAGAAAGCAATTCTGTAATTTAGCTAAATCAATATACATAAAATGAAAACAATTACATCATAGGATCTATATCACTATCATCCTCAATACATTGATCCTTTTCTTCATCAATA
>QRFJ01000790.1:0-27500 GCA_006176705.1 Cocos nucifera | reverse complement strand
CTCCATGGCATACCCATCTAGGATAGCTCTCCATTATGTTATTCTTTATAGATGGTCATATACAATATCCTACTTTTAGATAAATACATTCAAACAATCTCAACATGGACAATGAATATCATACTCTGGACCCATATGATCTCTTAGAAGTTACATGAAGGATTTAACTCCTAACTCATATTTTTGTGCATGCATCCAACTCCTATCCATAGTTAAGTGTCTAGCTAATGCAATGAAAAGGAACAAAGTATATAAGATTATAATATATAAAAAATATATATCAAAGTAATAGATTTGGATATGTAAAAAATATATTAACTCCTAACTCATATTTTTTCCACTGGAATTAAAGACTACATAAAGTAGTAGTGTCTTTAGGGTAAATAATCCATCATGCAGCAACTTATATAAACCTGAATATATTTGGATATGTTGGGTTATTTACAGATTCATTAAACAATTGGATCTTTTCATTTTCTTGTATGCATTTTGAATCATTGTTCCAAATTTGGTTTTGGTTTTAGTTCCAGCTAAACCAACTTCTGTGTCACATCCTTTTTGTCAGTGCTGGAGCCAAAACTTCGTTATACAATAGGCAAAAATAAATAATATTCTATATAGATATTCATAAATCGAAACCTCTAACATTGATATATTAATCTAAATCATTGATTGTGGTCAAAATCTAAACGCTATAATGCAGGTTTATGAGAAACATCATTGCTAGACTTCATATATATAATGATTTTTCTATGAGGCATCCCATATGCTGCCAGATGTGTAGTAGCATAATAAAACTAATTTTTAACATCCAATTGTGTCTCTCTATTGTAATGTTCAAATAAGTGTAAATTGTTGAAATCATTCTTTGGGAAGAAGAGATAAGAAAACCTTGTTTTAAAGTACCCCAATTGAACCTAGAAAATGCTTTTATTGAAGTACAGAAGAAAGGCAAAAAATTAACAGGAGATGAGAAAGAAGAAACGAGAAAGAAAATAATTGATTTCACTCTTGATCTGCTAGAAAATCATTCTTCTCACCTTCTTCTTTTCTGTTTAAGTTTGTAGTGTATATTGAACTTAAATCAAAAAAAAAAAAAAAAAAAAAATCTATATGGAGAAAAGTTAGTTTGAGAAGAAGCTGGTAAATTGGTCTTTAGAAGAAAGTGTGCAGTTTTAAGTCATAAGATTATAACTCAGATATTTGGTTTCTTCATTTTTTTCCAAATAAAAAAACTAATAGTAATCCTTCATCCAAACAAGATTAAAGGCAATTATCAACTAAAGTCCCACACAAGAACAATGAAGCAATCCTCATCACAAATTCAGTTAAATCCAAAATTTCTAGGATGCTAACCTTATTTATATTCTCCATTTTGAGACGATATTCAAGTGCTGATGGGGAACTATGTGAGGGGCTAAAAGTCTTATGGATTCTAACATGATCCACTAGAATCAAAATTCTATAGTGTCCATTTTGGCCCCCTAAGATTTCTGAACTCTGATACTTCTGCTTATTTTTTATGTATTATTTGTTGCTATTGATGTTTTGATTACAATCTGATTGCAAATGTTATACTCCATAAAATGCACCATGTATCTTCAACAACCTTTTAGATCATCTAGTACCTTTTGCTTATGGTTTCTGATCATCTTTCCTGTGTGCTCTTAAGAGACCATTGAGTCTTGGAGAGATGAGACTCTACACAATTTACTTTCTTACCTAAGATAATTTATGCTATGTAGTTGTGTACCTTCATGAAGATATATACCTACTGATTATCTCATATCTTTTATGGGTAATGTGGTTATGCCAAATATCAGAGGAGTAGATAAAATCTAGAAATAAGCATCTCCCTCAGAGCAAACACTGCTCTTTATGAAGGAAGTAGCAATAGAATCTTGAATCTGTCAATTCATTTAAAGTATCTTTGGAAGTTGTTAGCAATCCCCTGAAAGGCTATGGGTAGAATTGACTAATATGCACTTATAGGATGATGATCTTCCCTAACCAACAATGTTCTTAATGTTGTAGTTGTAAGAGTAGTATTACTCATTGATTAACATTTTGATTTCTAATGACATTATTCAAGTTCATTTTTGCTACACATGATCATCGAATATTTATTTGGTTTGTCTTAATATATGAAAAGTATTAATATATGAATCATGTTATTGATGGAATACTGTGATTAACAATAGATAGCTAATTGTAAGATTGGATTCAGAAAAAAATATCAAAAAATATCAGAATAAATAGAGCATCTAGGCAACAAGGGGAAGAAATTTATATAATAAAGGCTTGAAGGTGGATGTCTAGAAGAGATCTTAGTCTAAACAGTAGAGGATGCTGAAAGCAACTACCATTTGGTGAGGAAGGAAGCGCGATAGGAGGGCAGTGGTTTTGATGAGAAAGATGATTGAGAAGTGCTGTTTTCAGGGAGCATAGAAGAAAGTCTTGGGAGTCCTAGAGAGAGAGATCTAGATATGGAATCTTATCATCATATCATATATATGTATATAAAACAAGACTATGTGAAGGAGTATCATGGTGTTGCCAACTTAGCATCTCAAATGATTTCTGTTGTGCCACATGTTGAACTCTGGCTTTCTATAGTATGTGTGAACTATTTAATATTAATTAAGTCCAACAGGGCTGCCTATCATGGAGCCGGATGTGGTGACCCCATGGAAGGTGAACCGAACATGGACCGAGCATGTGAGCTCGATGAGGCGGAGGCCAACCTCGCGTGAGTACGATTTGCATCTCCTCGATGATGGTCCCAACCACCAAGCCAGAGTCGCCGCGTGTTGAATGTCATCGACATAGCTTATGAGAAGATGAACTAATTGGATGGCAGAGTCCTCCTTTTCCTCTCACTGCCAAGAGGTGGTGACGATGACGGCCATCTAATGTGGTTGAGGGAGAGGAAAGCACGTGGGATCCGGCCATGTTTCGACGGTCGGGGAGGCTAGAAGGAGCCTCGACGGCTGACATGAAGGGACGAGCTTGGAGAAAATGGAGTTGACCTAAGCGATGAGGTCGGAGGGGTTGTAGTGGATGGCCTCGATGACCTCAAGATGATTGGTAGGGGGCCCACTGATGGCCGACTCTAGCTGCTCAAGGCTCTGTGCCATGTGGCATAGATCCGACGATTGGACATGGTAGCCAGCGCCCACAAGGAGGTCGTCGATCTCTTAGGTGGAGCATTGTTGGCTGGATTTGGGGTCAATCCATCCACCGGTGGCCATGCCTGATCTGAACGAGTACAGTCCCATCTCCACACGCTCTCAAATGGCAGGAAGAGAACAACAAGGAGGAGAAAGGAGAGAGAAAGTGTGTGGAAGGAAAAGGATGTTGGAGACCCTTCTCTTTCTCCATCTTAATTTTGGAGATGGGGGAGAGAGAGAGAGAGGAGGGTCAGTGACGCCGGCATGGATGAGATGTACACATGGTGGGTTCCATTATCGAGGTGCATGGACACGTGAGCACTAGCTCGAGATTTTAGGTGAGTTTCTTCATTTCTTCTATTTTTTATTAATTAGAATTTGATGGTTGGTTGGTCACTTTGGTTTCTTTCCCTTTAAATAGAGCCGGAAGGGAGGAGTTTAACTCCTTTCCGATGATAGTTTTCGACTCCGTGCGGGAGTATGCACCATGTGTCGAGCTCTGATTTTTCTAGATTTTTTTTTATTTTTCACACGAATCTTAATGCCCTAATTTTTTTATTTTCTGCATGAATCTTAATGCAAAAAAAGAGAGAATGGAAGAGAAGTAGTCCTGAAAGAGTAGTCCTCTTCCTCTCTTCGAATCCAATCGGGAAAAGAAGTTTTAAAGCTAATCAAACTCTGGCAACAATCCTAAAACTTCCATCTATAAATCCCTCAACCCCTTCCTCTAGATATCATCCTAGTTATCCATCAAATCGCCAGCAAAATCAGAAGTTTAAAGAGTCTTTCTGTCGAGTGATTCCAAGTGTGCTACCACTAATCACCGGCTGCCGGATTTCATGGGGAGTCAACCTCCCTTATTTTTTTTTCTTTTGATTTTGTTCCTTGCCCGCCGGACCTATCGGCTACCATCACTAGATAGCCTTGGTCGCTGAGGATCCTAGGCCACCGAGGGGGGGGGTCCTCATTGTGAGGGGTTGCTTCTCCTCAAAAGCCACTACCATGGGTGGTGGCCGGCCTTCAAAGAATAACTCCCCTATTTTAACGAAGAAGAAGAAGAGAGAGAGTCTCTCTTCTCTCTCTTTTGTTTATTTAATTTATTTCTTTTAAAAAGTCAGAGAAATTAGAAGTTTAGAGAGTTTTTTTGTTGAGTGATTTCGAGGGTGCTACCACTGACTGCTGGCTGCCAGATTTCATGAGGAGTCAATCTCCCCTTTTTTTTCTTTTGATTTTGTTCCTTCCTTGCCGAACTGACCGACTGCCATCACCAAATAGCCTTGGTCACTGAGGATCCTAGGCCACCGGGGGTCCTCACCATGAGGGGTTGCTGCTCCTCAAGAGCTACTACCATCGGAGGTGGGCGGCCTTCAAAGAATAACCCCTCCCCTATTTTAATGAAGAAGAAGAAGAAGGGGAGAAAGAGAGTCTCTCTTCTCTCTTTTTCTTTTATTTAATTTATTTCTTAAAAAATTAGAGCACTTGGAGTGGGCCTTGATGAGTCATGAGAAATTTAAATCAAATAATTTATATTTTATTATTATTATTATTATTTGATTGATCCTATAGGAGAATAATTTTCGGACAAGAGATCTTTGAACAAATCCCTTTATAAATCAAGATGTGGATTGAGATTAGGAGGATAAATTATCATTGATAGAGGCAAGGTCTCCTTCATTATCGCCGTATGTTGCTTTTTATTTTCTCTTAATCATTTATATGTTTTTTTTCATTTATCGTTATATTCTGTTTTATTTTGTTGAAACTATTTATCTGTAATAAATATTGGCATGTTATATGTAGAATTTTCTTCCATAGTTTGTATGTAATAGACTTTTTATTTTTTCTAAAAAGTATAATTTTGGAAGTGTTTTATTAAACTCTCACAAAAATAGTATCTTTAATTTTTGGCATTTATACAATCAAGCCTGTATTCGTAACATAATTTTATTTAGACCAATTATATCACAAACACATCCATGAATAATTATTGTTCCTCGTATAATATACGATATAATTTTTTCTATATTATATGTCCTCCTACCTAATAACCTTTCAACCATTAAATTAAAACCTTAAATGAATAAAAAACTACATTGAATTCTATTTCTATATATTCTCATAGTTAAAGCATATTTATATAAATAGTTAAGAATATGAAATTATCTTAAAAATTTGAATGAATATTTATTTTATCATCTATATATTATTATAGCAGCAAAAAATCATGCTATAATAAGAGTAATTGCTCCATCAAATCTTTCGATAAAATATTGGCCACATCGAGTTGTAAAACAATGTCAACTATTTTTGGTATAATTGATTACAAGATATCAATTCGCTACAACCTGATGCCTCTAACAACAAGCATGTTCATGTTGGACGTTCACGTATCATATCATCGACTGATAATCTTATAGTGGTATCATTAGCTGAATTTCTACACGGTATAAGGGACACAACTCATACTGCTCAACAGCATCAAAAATTTATTCTTTCATAAAAAAAGGTTGTGACAACTAGGCAACCGTTCAGTTTACAATTTCCACGATACAGTGCCATGCAGAAATGAAATAGCTTGTATTGCCCAGCGACGTCATAAAGAGTTTCTCACATAGAAAAGAATGACCCGAAGATAAAACACTTTGGCGGTAACTTTCTTATAGTAAATGTAAATTAATTTATGGCATATTTAATATATCTTTTTGTTTAAACTATGTAAAATCTAATAAACTATTACTGTAAAATTTATTGACTTGTATGTTGTACAATGGAAACATGTGACTTTGGAGGACCAACATGCATATGTGAGTATTATGGAGCAAAAGTTTGATATGAAGAGAGGCAAAATAGATCATGCACTAATAAGAGTTCAAAATTTAGCATATGTTATCAAGCAGGAAAAGTGCAACTACCTTTGCTTAAAGAACCACCTCTACTATTGAAGAGTTTAATCAATTATAGAAAGATTAGGTTTAATAAAAAATCTAGAGAAGATAGATCATTACTTACCTCACATGTACTATGTCGACTCTACATAATTTCTAAAGTTTCTCTTTCAAAACTTAATATCCAAAATTATACTTTTATTAAAATTTAATCATAATTATTTTAAAAATAAAAAATCTAAATCTTCATGGCTAATTGGCTTTGCAATAGCACCTAACATCCAGTTGGTTAAAGCTAAGAAATTAAATCGACCAACTATAAATCAAGGATCAAGATGGGATGCTAGGATATAATTGACGATGACATTTCATGATGCTCGATTTGATCAGGATAGGCACCGGCATGCTATTCAGTGACTGCAGATTGGGACCCTTCACTAAGCTCTATCAAAATCATCAGAAGTCCTTCATTGGACTGATCTTAGAAAAAGAAATCATCCTAGAAAAAGAAATAATTCTAGAGAGAGAAAATAATTATGGATAATTCGGGGTGGAGAGTTCACCAGAGCCTAAGGTAAGCTCGGCTCTCCTTCTTCCCTCTTTTTCCTTCCTTCCCATCATGCTAGACATCACCATCGGTCACTAATTCATGATTGTACTTCATCATTTTCTTTGTTATAGGACATATATGGTATATGACTAAAGTGACGATGGAGTTAGAGAAGTGCAGTCATCGTCATCCCCAAATTATTTTCAATCCCATAAGAAGAAAATGAAGCTATCAAAGACCATGCCAAGAAAGCACGAACCAAAAACAAACACAGCAGAATTAGAAATTACCGACGAAGATAGTGACATAACAACCCCCAAGAAACGAAAGCTTCAAATCACTAATGAAGAGTAATAAAATCATTTTTCATTATGTTGAATTCTCTATTATATTTTGGTCTACTCTATACCGACTACATCATATTATTTTTTCATTAATATAAGTACATCAATATTTCTAACTATCAAATATTATATATTATAATCTTGCATGCAACAAGTACATTTGAACAATTAAAAATAAGATAACAACATCTAAAAAATTATTTTTGTACATCCAGTCCCGCACAACATGCAGGTCTTCAACTAGTTTATAGGAAACAAATAAACATCCTGATTTTATAACATCAAATTTTACTTGAAAAAAAAGAGAGCACATTTTAATATCCCATGTTTTAGATTCTAGAGCATCGAATTTACTTGAAAAAAAAGGCAAGGAACATAGGTGTGAGCATCGAGTTTTCATGAGAAAGAATTGACAGTGTGGACTCTTTCTTCCTTCCTAAAGATGAACTCTTGGAAGGAAAATCTTGCATTTTAGGGAGTCCAAGAGAGAGAGATCTAAATATAGAATTATAGGAAATAAATAAACTTTCCACATTTTAGATTTTAAGATTCAAGCCAAATTCTACTTCAAAAGAAAAATGCATATGTAAATTTTAGATTTTGGGATTCGCTTGGTTGAGCTCAACTCATGTTTAAGTTCAGTTATTAATTTTAATACCCACTCAAAGGCTCACCAGCTTAGATAAGTATATGTGCTTTTAATAGTTTATGCCTTTTATGTTCAATTCTAATCATATTTTTTAATTATGACTAAATCTCAAACTCGGACATGATTATGGCTTGGTTGATATTCAAGTCGAGTTGTGTTGATCTCAAATACATATTTTTTTTATTTAGTATAGTTTGAACTTGCATGTTAAGACTCAATTGATCTTAAGTTAAGTTTTAAGCTTGAGTATTTTGAATTAAGTTGGGCTCGAGCCTCTAGCTACTTGACTTAGATTGATTGTAATCCTAGTTGAAGGGCTGTCGGATAATATGCGAGTTTGGGATTTTGAGTGCCAAAAATTATCTCATTTATTAAGATTGCATCTTGATCAGGTAATCTTATGACCAAATTGATCTAATTTAAAGATCGAATTAGTTTTTAATTTATAATTTTTGACTTGAACTAATTTAAAAATCGAATTGGTTCATGTACTCAAATCCTACATCAAAATAAGAATAAGATTAATAAAAAAGCAGCTTAAATATCAAGAGGATCACCAAATTTGATGTGGAGTACTATTTTGGTTACTATGGATAGGGCTGGATGGAGTAAGATTTCTTACATTGAAAAGTTGAATCATGCACCAAACTTTCAGAGGCCATAACTTGATTATAGGACATCCGATTTTGCTGATTTTTTTTTTTTAATTAAGCAATTTTTTGAGATTTATGCTGTGAAGTTGCCTAAAAGAGATGGTGCTTCTAGCATTCGGGCCTAAATTCTTTCATTAGAGGCTAGAAATGGGCCGATCAAACAAAAAATTTCTCATTAAAAAAAGATTTTGAACTAACATATCATCTAATTTGAGAGGAATTAGCTAGAGTGATAGAAGGCAAAGTTGATGTAAAAATTAAGTTTTACCTCCTTTAGAATTTTAGATTTTTTAAATTTATTTCTACCAATCATGCATATTTTAGAAAAGTTGAATCCAATTTAAATCAAAAAATGAATATGGTCTGAATTATGCAAGTCTTGGATGGCAATTATGTTATGACAACCTACTAGCATTGCATAACAATCTAGGGATGTGCCATAACCACTTGGCATGTGATGGAATTGCTGGCATCTCGCATGCATCTAGGCAAATCGGATGAGTTGCCTCCATTGCAAGAAGGTTTTGCTTAGCTCGAGTTAGTTGTTGAGCCGACTGGTCACGAGGCCATGCCTGAAAAATTATAAAATAAACCAAATTTATTGTAATATTTTTTAAAACTATTAATTAAATATATACAAACAAAATTATGGTGAGAAGGATGTTTGAAATTGTGCACTTTAGAGTTTCAATGCCTTTTACATTTTTTAAGCCGTGTCATTTACAATTCATTTAAGTATTAAATATTATTTTTAATTTTAATAATACAATTATATATGGAACTTATATAAAATTTTATATTTTGCTTTTTTAAAGAAAAATAAGCAAATTAAATAGATTTTTAAAAAAATTATTCCTTATATGCCCTCTCCTTCTATTGTTCTCCTTAACCAAGTAGAATGTATTATAACTTTTTGTCTCCAATCCTTCATTTTTGTTGACTTGAAAATAAAGAAAATGAGGTTGTTGTATACCAACTTTAAATGTTAATCAATGTTGTTATCTTTTGCAATTCAGTAAGATTACAATTTGATTTATGCATAAATATAATTATTATTTCTAGTAAATTCTTTGCTAATTTTGATTTATTTTCTAATAATTGATAGAGTGGTCATGTGACTTATTATAAATTACATTTATTCAAATACACCACTATTGACTGAGCATTCAGACCCAAATTCTTTCATTTGGGGCTTGAAATAGGTTGGTCAAAAAAAAAAAAATCTCTTTCAAAAAAGATTTTGATCCAACATATCACCTAATTCGAGAGGAATTAGCTAGAGTAATAGAAGGTGAAATTGATGTAAAAATTGAGATCTATTTCTTTTAGAATTTTAGATTTTTCAAATTTATTTATATTGATCATATCTATTTTAGGAAAGTTGAGTTCAATTTAAATTAAAAAATAAATATGGTATGAATCATGCAAGCCTGGGGTGGCGATTATACTATAACAACCTATTAACATTGTGTAACAATCTAGGGATGCGCCGTAACCACTTGGCATGTGATGGAATTGCCAAGATCTCATGTATTTGGGCGAATTGGTTGAGATGCCTCCATTGCGAGAAGGTTTTGCTCAGCTCGGGTTGATTGTTGAGCTGATTGATTCACTAAATTGTGCTTGAGGAATTATTAAGTAAATCAAATTTATTGTAATATTTTTTAAAACTATCAATTAAATATACACAAACAAAGTCATAGTGAGAAGGATATTTAAAATTGTGCACTTTAGAGTTCCAATGCCTTTTACATTTTTTAAGCCATGTCATTTATAATTCATTTAAGTATTCAATATTATTCTTAGTTTTAATATTACAATTATATATGGAACTTATGTAAAATTTTATATTATGCTTTTTTAAAGAAAAAGAAGTGAATTAAATATATTTTAATGAGATTATTCCTTATATGCCCTCTCCTTCTATTGTTCTCCTTAACCAAGTAGAATGTATTATGACTTTTTGTCTCCAATGCTTTATTTTTATTGACCTGAAAATAAAGAAAATGAGGTTGCTGTATATCAGCATTAAATGTTAATCAAAGTTGTTATCTTTTGCAATTCAGTTAGATTACAATTTGATTTGTGCATAAATATAATTATTACTTCTAGTAAATTCTTTACTGTTGCCCAAGGATGGCTATCTAAGAGGGAGGGTGAATTGGATTTATAAAATTTTTGGTCAAATTTAACTCTACATAAGTATGTGCTTAACTTAATTCAATTCAATAAAATTAATTAGTGTATGCAACGGAATCAAGTGTAAATGAACTTAAGCAAGAGTTAATCTAAATTAGTAAGTAATTAGTAATTTAAAGCATGCAAAATATGTAAAGTAATAAAGAAAAAAATATAACATAAATGCACAAAGATTTTATAGTGGTTCGGTGTAATCCCACATTTATGTTCATTCCCCAAGCTTTTCTTGAAAATTCTACTATAATCCTATATTACAGTGCATTTATTTTAATCCGAGATCATAAATAAATTCAATTAGTTTTGTTGGGCTCACCAACCACAATCCTATACTGATAGTTTTTTTGGATTCACCATCAATCTAGTTGGTTTAACGGGCTCACCAACTAAAATCTACAAAGTCCAATTCTAGACTTGGACGGGCTTAATCTTCAAGTTTTTTTTCCTCCAAAGAAACTTATAAATAAATAAAAATATAAAATATTAAATTCAGCACAAGAAAGAAAATAAAAAAAAAACTCTTTTGGAGCTCAAAGAAGAGGCTGAATGAATGCTCTTTGGTAGCTTTTTTCTCTTCAAATGGTGCTGAGAGATTGCTTGAAGTATTATGAAAGATGACTCTCTCTAAATTTGAAGCTTAAATCTCTATCTTTTCTCATTTTATTGAATATTCAATGTAACAGTTTATTCTTGAATGATTTTCTTTCTTAAATCCTTAAAAATTCCATCCAAAATATTTTTCTATACTTGAGAATAGCTTAGAAGTAAGTTTTGGCCATTGGAAAGCTTGAACTAGCCATTTGAGTAGAGAATAGCCCGTTTGAAAAAGTTGTAGAAAACTATCCATTTATAGCCGTTGTAGTCACTGGGTTGACTCAGTTTTTAATTGGGTCGGCTCAATTTCTAACTGGATCGACTCAGTATCAATATATTTCAAAAATCAGCTTTCTATTTTTTTATTTTCTGAGACTGAGTCGATTTAGTTTTTTTACTAAGATACTAAGTACTAAGCCAGCTCAGTTTTTTATTGGATCATCTAAGTTCTCAGCCTTCAACAATTCTGTATATATTTCTGCATGAGTAGCTTTTTATCTTCAACTTTTGAGAACTTCTTTCATCTTGATTTTTATGATCTTTTCTATCATTAAGGCTTTTAAAATTTCTTATTTGAGCTTTATTTAAGCATTTGAAATCATTCTTTTCTTTAACTTTTTTTCTTTTGAGGAGATTTCTTCTATGGATAATTTCTTTATTTTTAGTACTTGAAAAGTCCTACATACATTCTTAAAATGCATGATTAGTATCATTTATACTCAATATTTTAAAATCATCAAAATCAATCTTAGGATCAACAATCTCCTTCTTTTTGATGATGATAAAATTTTGAATATATATGTAATAAAAATAAATAATATATTTTAATAAATTTTATCAAAATATATCATGAAGTATCATGAAGTATAGATTAAACACATGAATAAGTACTTCATGAATGTTCTCAATTAATCTTTTAGTTCATTGTACATAATTAATTCATTATACATATTTTATATACTCATTTCAAATTTATGTCTCAATTCAAGTCAATGAGTATAAAGATTTCAAGCATCAAATTCATAAAGTTTTTTAAGCATTAATCCTTTAAGCATATACTTAACATTTCTCTCTTCCTTTTTGATAGCATCAAAAAG
Source organism: Cocos nucifera (assembly GCA_006176705.1). NCBI lineage: Eukaryota > Viridiplantae > Streptophyta > Magnoliopsida > Arecales > Arecaceae > Cocos > Cocos nucifera. Next base: position 15,362 of record QRFJ01000790.1, on the reverse strand, counting down.
CTTATGGAAAGGATAAAGAAAAATTATCAAAATCAATAACATGAATGTATCAAAGTAGGAGATGTATCAAAGTAAGAAATATATCAAGTTCAAAAAATTAATTAACTGAATCATCTCTCTTTTGAAAATTTATTCTTTCACTCAAAATAAATTTAAAATATTTATTTTAATTTTAAAAATTAGCTTAAAATTAAATATCAAAGGCTCTCTCCTTTTTTGAATGAATATGATCTTTAATCAGATTTTTAAATATGTACTTTTAAGCTTTAAGAGAAATAAAATCTTTTAAAAGATTTGATCATGAAATCAAGCATAATATATACTTTAATATTTAATTTTTTATTTTCTTAAAAAATTTTAGTCAATTAAGCTCGAAAAAGATATGTATCAAAAATATATCGAATAAGTTAATGATAGTATAAGAGCAAAAATAATTTTATAATAATTTTCAAATGCACATCAAAAGTTCTGTATTATATTTAGATTTTTAAATAAGTTTCAAAATTAGAAGTATATATCAAAACTAATTTATTTAGAGTAAGAATATATTTTAAATTTAATTTAATTCCAAAATTATCAAGTTCATGCAAATCAGTATATGAATAATATCTAAATTCATAAATAATTTTTGATAATAAAAATCAATTTATTCATCTGATATTATTTTAAATTAAGTAAATCAAATTTAACAACCACATGTAAGCATAATTAGAGAAAAACTATAAGGTATTTGATTGAGAGTCTAAAATCAATTAAAGTAAAGCTCAAAATAAAAAAAAAATTAAGATAAATGATTGAGAATTTAAAATTAATATTAAAATTTATTAAAATTTATAATTAATTAAATTTAAATTAGTTAACTTAATCAATATCTCTCTTTCTGAATATTAGAAAATTCATCACATCATATTTTCTTCTTTTTTTTTATTTATAATTCTTATAAAATAGATTTTAATATTTAAAATTATTCTCTCCCTTTTTCTTTCAAGTTAAGCATAATTAATTGATACCATATTAATCTTAATTAATATAAATTTAACTTTTAAGCTTAGATTTTTAAATTTGATTGAAACCAAGTTAGTAATCATTTTATCTTTAGTGTTTTCTTTTCTTACTTTTGCAAACAAAGCTATTTTAAAATTAAATAAAATTTTAAGAGAATAAGCATTAATTAAGTAAATTAAGTATTAAATTATGCATTTAATTTAAATAAACATAGCATTCACTCATGTAGAAATTAAATTTTTTAAAAATTTACTTTTTTTACTTACTTCAAAAGATGTTTATAATGATAACAATTCATTAAAAATTCAAAAGTATGCCATGTAGATGTACTTCTCAATTATAATTAATAAGAACTTTAGGCTTCAAAAATTTAAATAATATAGTCTTGAAAATACTTCTCTTCACTTTGATATTAAAATAAATCATTCAAATATGTATCACAAGAATTTATCTCAAATGTTATAATAGCAAGAATATAGCTATGAAAATTCATATTTAAGATAAAGCAACTATTCTTTTACCAAAAGATAAATCAATAAAATATAAGGCATATTATAAGCTATCTAATCCTAAATAAATAAAACTAAAATTTTCTTTAAATATTTGACTTTAAAAGCAAATGATAACTTTCTTAAAATATTTAGCATAATATCAACTTCAAAAGATTTAAGAAGAGCATCTTTCAAATTCATTTTTGGATATTATTGTTCAAAGCAAATTATAAAAAGATTTATTTAATTTTTTTAGAAAATATTTTTTTTTCTTTTTAAGTAGTATCAATCAATTTGAAGCATAAATATATCAATCTTATAATTTATCTCAAGATATAATATTAAAAATATATTCATGCAGTCTAGATTATATGCAAGAATATTTCTTTCTTTTTATCAAAGATAAAGCAATAAAATACAAGATGATAATGATCTATTTGATATCAATCATTGAAGTTTTTGATCGAAAAAGATGAATTAATTTAAATTCAGATCAAATTATCTTAATAAGTTAATTTGAATTGATATTAATAAATCATGCAAAATAAATCATAGAGAGATATTTTATTTAAACTTAGGTCTTTTTTTTCTTAAGAAATATAATTTAATCAAGTTTAGAAAATATATGAAATTTTTGATTTTATCTCAAATGATATCATATAAGCTATGTGATGGAATTCAAGATAGAAATAGACTTTTTGATACAAATTGTAATACCAATTGAACTAAAATTTAGATTAAACAATAATTTTGAATCAAAGATAATTTACTTAGATGTTTTAATGATATCAATAGAAGTAAAATTTAGATCAATTAATGATTTTCTTAAAAATTTGATACCAATTAAAGATAGAAAAAAACTAATTTTTAGATTCAATGCTTGAAAATAATATGAATAAAATATGAATGTATATTTTAAATTCAATTTGATACTAAGTATGAAAGGTATTCTTCAAGTTGGGGGGCAAAATCAATTGAGGTTAAAATGAGAGAAATCTAGACATCGACTCCATATGTTGATCTAACTATGAAATTTTAAATCCTTATGTATTAACCTAAAATATAATGCAACTTAATACATCAAGCATTTTAAATTTTATAATTGATGTCTTGTCTTTAAATACTTATTTCATGCTAATTTTTTGTTAAAATTTTAATAATTTAGCATTTTATGGAAGAATGTCAAACTTAGTTTTACTTGTATGTTCAGTAATTCAAAAATATTCATATCCAATTAAGTATCTTTTAATTTAAGTTTATCAATTGCAAAAATGATATGAGAAAGCTATTATATCATATTGAATTTTAAGATAATTTCAATTCATATATAACATGATACTTAGAGGAGAGCATATTAATCTCTTAAAATCAAAGTATTCAAATCATCAAAAAGATCAAAAGAGTATGACAAGTAATTAAAAAATATTTCTATTTAAATTCAAATTTTTCTTATTATAAGAAATATCGCTTAATTAAGTTTAGAAAAAGTATAAAATTCTTTAAATTTGATATAAATGATATCACTTCAAGAGTATATCAATATGAAATAGATTATATTTAATTTTTTTGTCAAGAATAATGTAATAAAATGTTAGACAAGAATGATACCATTGATATCAATTAAACTAAAATTTAAATCAAATCGAGATTTTCTTGATAATTCAATATCAATTAAAGGTCAATTTGCAAATTCAACTTGATACCAATTATTTTAGTTTTAAAATGATAAAGATAAATCGATTCAAATCAACTAGTTTTAAGGATTTTGAATGATGAATCAATTTGAATTGATATCAACAAAACAATCAGGATAAATCATATAAAAAATTTTAGTTATTCTTCAAAAAGATCATCTCATCCTTTTCTTAAGAAATATCAAGCAATTAGATTTAGAAAAGATATGTATTTTTGAATTTATCTCAAACGATATTATATCAAAAGATATAGCTATGCAAAACCATATCTAAAATAAAAATATTATTTTTTTGACAAAAGATAAATTAATCAAATACATAATAAATAGTAAGCTATTTGATATCAATTACTTAAAACTGAAGTTCATTTTAAATATTTAGCTTTAAAGATAAATGATAATAGTCTTGAAATATTTTATTTGATATGAACTTCAAAAGATTCAAGAAGAGTATTTTTCTAATTTAATTTTTAAAATCAATCAATTAGAACAAAATAAGAATGTTCATCAATAAATTTTCTTTTAAGATCAAAGAGTCAATCAAATCAATGATCAAGAAAGATATTTAAGTAAATTTAGGAGACTAAAAATTAATCAATTGGGGGGTATGAAAATCAAACAAATCTAGTATGATCAAATCAAGAAGAATCTAGATAATAGTTCTATGGGATTTGGTTCAACTTAGAAAATTTTAAATTTTTAAGATAAAACTAAGATGCAATGCAAATTAACACTTTAAGCATTTGATCTTTTATGATTGAATGTATAATCTTCAAGTACTTAGGTCATAAAATTTTTGAAGAATTTTGATAATTAAGTATCTTATGGAAACATATCAAAATTTGTTCATTTTATAAGTTTGGCATCCAAATAGTTTCATATACAATCAAGCTCATAGCAATTTAGATTTCTTAAATAATTGAAGATCAATATAGCATAATACAAAGGATTGAACTAGCATGCTAAATTTAGAATAAAATAAAGATCTTAAAATAAAAAAATAATAAATATGATATACTATTTTTAAGCAATATATCGAAATATTTAAGTCATAGGGTATGATCATTGTAAGCAATGATGAATCATCAAAATCAATCAAATACATTCAATAATTATACTAATTAATAATCAAAATATATTTAACAAATAATGATGGCATAATGTAAGAAAAATTTAGATTTTATCAGATAGCATCATCTATCCATTTTTATTTTCAAAGAATCCATAAAAGTTTTCTTTCTTTAATTTCATTGGATCTTTGGTGTACCTACAAAATTACTTCATAGTTTTTGGTACCCAAGTCATCTTAGATTTATAGGAATTAGTGCTCAAGATTTCTTTTAGAATCTAAATTTGTCTAACCAAAGTATGGCCAATTCTTTTAAAATTATATTTTAAAATTTTATGGCCTACTTTGTTACATTTAAAACATATAATTGAATGATTTTCAAATAAAGCTTTGCTAAACATATTTTTGATAAATTTTTATTTTCTCAAAAAATTATAACCAATTCCTACTTTATCAAAATGGTCTTTTGGTTATTTAAAATTATTTGAAGCTTTTGAGATCCAATTATAAATTTTTCAAGCATGAGCTTCAAGCTTTCAATCTCTTTTCTTAGATTGGTATTTTTTTTTAAAAAAGATTTTTTTTCTTTCAACAAGTTTTCTTTTTCTTCAATATGAAATTTTGATCTTTCTAATTCTATTTTTACCTTAATATTTTCTTCAACTAAAGATTTTTTAGATTTAAGAAGTGCTTTTTTTCTTTAGCTAAAGCATTCATTTCTTTCAAAAGATCCTCTTTTTCACTCAAAAGATTATTTTTTTCATTAGCTTAAAGAAGATTTGATCTTTTCAACTCTTTATTTTTCAGCCTTAAATTTTTGAATTCATCCATTAATTTATTAAAGACTTCAAATAACTCATCAAAAATAAAGTTGGAAGAGTCATTAATGTTTACCTCATCGTCATTAATCATGAGGCAAAGATTGACGGTACCTTTTTCTTTTTTCTCATTTTTCTTTTCTATGCCTTACACCCCCTTAGTTAATACTTTCTTTTTTTTTGTTTCTTCTTCTTCTTTTTCTTTTCATCCTCATGTACCATGAGGCATAGATTAGTATGAGCTTTATTTTCTTCTTGAAAGCTTGATTTCTCTTTTTGATTTGCTCTTCCAAAAGTCATTTTTAATTTTTTTCATATTTGATTTGCTGAAATACATGAAGAAATTATATTAAACTCATTAATGTCTAAAGAGTAATAAAGAACATTCATGGCCTTGGTATTTAGTTAGGCTATTTCTTTATCATGCTCAAATTATATATTTGAGGTGTGTGAGCCATCAATTATAATCTTCCATAAGTTATAATCGTGTGTTTGTATGAAGATGCGCATACGTATTTTTCAATAACTATAATTTGATCCATTAAGCATTGTGGATCGATCAATGGAATGGCCTTCATTAAAATAAGATTTCATTTTGGATTGCCAATATTTTTAGCTCTTGACTATTAGGTCAACAACTAATAAAAGAGTACCTGCTCTAGTACCACTTATTTTCCAAGGATGGCTATCCGAGAGGGAAGGTGAAATAGATTTACAAAATTTTTGACCAAATTTAACTCTACACAAGTATGTGCTTAACTTAATTCAGTTCAATAAAATTAATTAGTATATGCAATGAAATCAAGTATGAATGAACTTAAGTAAGAGTTAATCCAAATTAGTAAGTAATTAGCAATTTAAAGCATGCAAGATACGGAAAGCAATAGAGAAAAAAATACAACACAAACATGTAAAGATTTTACAATGGTTCGGTGCAACCCCACACCCATGTCCACTCTCCAAGTTCTCCTTGGAAATTTTACTATAATCCTAGATTACAGTGTATTTATTTTAACCCGAGATCACAAATAAATCTAGTTAATTTTGCTGGGCTCACCAACCATAATCTTACATCGATAGTTTTTTCGGATTCACTATCAATCCAGTTGGTTTAACGGGCTCACTAACCAAAACCTACAAAATCCAATACCGAGCTTGAACAAGCCTAATCTTCATGTTTCTTTTCTCCAAAGAAACTTGTAAACAAACAAAAATACAAAGTATTAAATTCAACATAAGAAAGAAAATAAAAAAAAACTCTTTTGGAGCTCGAAGAAAATGCTGAATGAATGCTCTTTGGTAGCTTATCTTCTCTTTAAATAGTGCTGAGAGATTGCTTGAAGTATTATGAAAGATGACTCTTGGATGTCCTCTAAATTTGAAGTTCAAATCTCTCTCTTTTCTTCTTTTATTGAATATTTAATGTAACACTTTCTTCTTGAATGATTTTCTTTCTTAAATCCTTAAAAATTTTATCCAAAATATTTTCTTAACTCTTTTTATACTTGAAAGTGGTTTAGGAGTGAGTTTTGGCCATTGGAAAGCTTGAACTAGCCATTTGAGTGGACAATGAGCCGTTTGAAAAAGCTATAGAAAACTAGCCGTTTATAGTCATTATAATCACTGGATCGGCTCAATTTTTGACTGGATCAGCCCAGTATCAATAGACTTCAAAAATCAGCTTTCTATTTTTCTATTTTTTGAGACTAAACCAACTTAATTTTTTACTGAGCCGACTAAGTACTGAGCTAGCTCAGTTTTTCATTGGATCATCTAAGTTCTCATTCTTCAATAATTCTGCATATATATATTTCTACATGAGTGGCTTTTTATTTTCAACTTTTAAAGACTTCTTCCATCTTGATTTTTATGGTCTTTTTTATCATTAAGGCTTCCAAAATTTCTTATTTGTGCTTTATTTGAGCATTTGAAATCATTCTTTTTTTTGACTTTCTTTTTTTGAGGAAATTTCTTCTATGGATAATTTCTTCATTTTAAGTACTTGAAAAGTCCTACATACATTCTTAAAATGCATGATTAGTATCATTTATACTCAATATTTTGGAATCATTAAAATCAATCTTAGAATCAATATTTACTAAATTTGATTTATTTTCTAAAAATTGATAGAGTGGTCGTATGACTTATTATAAATTAGATTTATTCAAATACACCGTTATTGACTTACCATTCATCGAAGGTTTTTACACATTTAGAGGTTTTATTATTTTACAACTAATTATGGAACTCACAAGCTTACTATGGTAAAGTCCTTATAAAGAGATGGAGATATAGAAAAATTTAAGCTTAGATTAAGAATGAAATATGCTGGATAAAGAAGACATAAATGCCTAATCCGCATCAAATAGTACCTATGAGATTTTCTTAATATATAAAATCTTTAATCATAATTATAAATTTGTTGAGGATAAAATATTTTCTACCAAAGTCCAGCACAATCAGATCTCGCCGATCTCCAAAATGAGTCACCCAGGCCAAAGTTACGCTCTCTCCCGAGATGAAGTTTGGCTTATTCTCAAAACTATATTCAGTATAAAAGGATCTACTCCTTGAAGTTCAGTGGATATTGACCTTTGATCCAAGCTTGATAACAATATTATCACAACAATAGACCTAATCATAATCCAACCTTCAATTAGAAGGGATTTTAATTTCCAAGGTTGTCCAGTACTTGGTTGATTCTGACCTTGGAGGCGAAGTAAATGTCAATCATTTCGCAACATTGAAGTTGACAAAATTCGACCCTGCTCATAGTCGAGCTTCTTTAACTTGATGTTCACGACCTCGACACCACTTTAGTCGAGTCTGCCCCTCAAGTTCATCTAAACCTAGCATTCTAGTCCAGTTTGAATGCTTCTATTAAGAGCCGACCTTGAGTACTAGCTGAACTTCATCAAAATAACTAAGGCAACTTCATCGCAGTTTCAATTAGAAAATTTGGCATTATTTTAACTTCCAAACTCGGCCGACCTTAAGTCAATCCAAGTAATAGCCCCCTAGTCATCTCCTTTCGACCTCAACTTCTAGAACATAGCTTCAAATCAAAATACCAACTTTCATCACAGGCCGACCTAGAAGATCGTCGAACTCTTGAAAATAGTTAAAATAGTCCTGCTACAATCTAAGTCAAGAATTAGATCTACAAGTTCGTCACTCTTAGTCCAAAGACTAATCTCCAAGTTCAATTCATCCAATCCTAAGCTTCAACAGCATAACCCCAGATCAAGTGGCTCTCGATCAAGCTCAGAAGCATATGACATTTAGTCCGAACTTCAACAAATGATATCCAACCATCAGTAAATGACGACAAATGATAGTCTACTTTTCATAACAAACTCTAAGCAATCCAAATGGCTTACTGACATTCGATTATGGCTGTCACCTATTAGATGTGTGCCCTAGAAGTCAGATTGATCGATACTTGTAAAATATTTGCTAAGAGTATTTTTATAATTTTGACTTAAAAATTAATAAAAAAATTATTTATTCTATCACATTATGTATAAAGTGTCTATGATACATCCATTGAGTTAAAAGATATGATAACATATATTCTCAAGAGTTAAAAATTTAAGGCATGTGTTATTATAATTAACTCATAAACTACTCCTGATCGTAGGATCATCATGAGGATGATGATCGATTTGGAAGATCGATGTACGATCACTTTTCTAGGATAGATGAGTCTTGAGTCTACAGTATGGAGACACCAAAGTGAGAGAATAATTATTTATTGAGAATAAGAATACTGAGTGTGACCACCTCGAGCAGTCATAAGAAAGTCTATCTTCTCATCAATGACTAGCTTGATGCTACAGTCTTATGTCTAGTTCTTTGACTTGAGGTATATCGATAATTCATCTTGAGTATGTTATAGTTTGACTATACCATAACTCGATCTTTTAGTTATTCGAAATACGGAGGTGTATATTGGCTATAACATGTTCATTGTAGGAATTGGATCGCACTAATATGAGATTTATCAACCTCGATAGAGGAGTAGTCCTATGATGATCATGAGATCGAGTCCTAAAGCCCATGGCCATGGCAGTGTGAATATAATAGAAAGAAGTTTCTATTAGAGTGTTCACATCAAAATTCGAATTGAGATGATTTTTATTCATAGATAGTGTGTAGGGTCTGACAAGTTCATCTTGACCTAGATCCTGTCGGAGCTAATGATAGAGGAATCCAATCATATGGGTAGCTGCATCGAGAGATTCGTATTTGGTTCTGATGGATTGCCATCACATACAGTTAGGTGTCACTAGTAGATTTTGGGATCAATTAGAATTATCTTGATGATCGATAATTCTAATTGGATGAATCGAAAGAAGTTTTGGTCCATCGAAAGATATCAACTGATGTCGATGAATAAAGGATATGACATGTCCTATGTGGGGATCATAAGAAATACTAAATCATAAGAGTTTGGCTACACAATATATAAATACTAAACAGGATTGGATCTGGATGGTCACTCACGAAGTTGGGTCTAGATATAAGTCAGAGACCAGGTTAGATGGAATTTAGATCACAAATGCAAGATTTAAGAAAGATATTCTATAGTGCTAGCCGAGCATGATGGACCTAACTTTCTCCTTCTATGAAACATTCTGGTTGGTATATTTCGAGAAATTTAGTACAAATCTTGTATTATAATTGTACTCCAAGAGCCTTATCTTCGCATCTTTCCACTATGTTTAAGCTCTAAAGTTTCCACATAATCCTGGAGTGTTCAGAAATCTATGAAAGAGAACTACAGTCATGAGTCGAAAGATAGAAGCGAGCCGGAAGAAGAATCACAGATCATTCAATCAAGTACGCGTTATTCAATTAAAGATTGCGGTCGCTCAGCTACTGAGGTAAAGAGAGGATTGGCGTCATTTATGGTAGAATAAGAACTGGTAACCCAATTAGGTTGATCATAGCTACTGTCCAGGACTGGGTTGGCTCCTCTCATAACTATATTATAGTATAAAATGAAATTCATGAGTACGTAAAGAGCAGGGGCGATTTATTTTTGAGCTACTATATGCATGGTTACCAGTTGAATTATCGCTCAGTGCTAAAACTCGGAGCTTGACTTAATTTTCCGCATGGCTGGATATTTTATTTAATTGAAGTTTTATGTACGTGGATTTGTTTGGATTTCGAAAAGTCTCTTATCCTATGAGCATATCTGAGCATGGACCTTTTTGTTGAGATAAAGATCGATATATAGTTCTAAAATAAGAAGCTAATGATCTCCTAAGATCTCTGATAACGCGTGCTGAAATATACGTGAATAAAGCTTTTTTTTCTCTAAAAAACTTCTCTCGAGCGTTCTTTCTCACTTACACTGCCCATATTCGTATTGTAATCAGTTCTGTAGATCTCGTAGCTTTGCTGGTAGAGATCTCGTACAGAAAATAGATTCCGAATTCTTTCGTAAACCTCTACCTTTGGGCTACCACACCATAGCCGCACGCCAGCTACGGTCAATATCCAAATTGTGTTGGATGACTGAGAAGCCGTATAAGATTTAGGTGAACATTTTTAGAGTGATAATGCACAGAGCGTTTGCATGGACTGGAGAGAATATATGAATGATCTCCTCCTAAGGAGAATATATAAAGATCTAAAGTCACTCAGGAATGCGTGTGTTTCCATCATTAGTAGACGTGTTGCGTGTAGCTAGATCTTCTTATCCGCGTGAAAAGTCTGCTTAGTTTTGGACTTTGTTCGTGAGTCTGTGAGATCTCTACATGATTGGAGTCTCTTAAGGTGGAGAAGTGTTGTTGGTCACATAGCGCAGCAACGAGATAGATCTATTCAGAGAGCACAATTGTATAAAAGATACGTAATTGGGCTAGATTTAGATCTTGCCTTAATATGAGAGGTGGAGGAGTATTATTAGTGTGGTGAATCGTGAAAGGATGTAGGGTAGAGGTGGGCTGCTTCAACCTTGACTTATTTTAGATTAGTTCACTTGTGAGAATCCGAAGATGAGAAGACTCTATTATAGAGGCATAAATTCTCGAAACAGTTCAGTCTATGGCAACATGGTAATAATGTCTGACGCGTAATAAATACTTATAATAGGAGTGGTGATCGCCAGCCAAAGAGTAATAATCGGAAACTTATTATGTTCTCAGTATAGTACGATCTGACGATGAAGATGTCTATGTAGAACAGAAATAGAGGCACGGACACAAAAAGTTGTATTAGACGTGCTGAGTGAGCTTGAGGCACAGTTGGAGAACTAAATTTAGCACGTAAATCTCATATTTGAAGACACCAAAAAAGTTCTATATATCTCTATCTATATCAAGTGTGTGTGGCTAACCCGCCTTAAGTATTCTCAACACCAAGAGTAAAACTACGTTATGAGTGACAAAGGGGCCTTTAGTAGGAGATGCAGAGCGTGTTTGTGAGGAGAACCCATAGCACCCAACTCCGAGGCGTATAAAGAGAACAATTGATTTCAATATGAACTCAAGCGCTCGAAGGGGAGAAAAGTACTTTCGCTCGATACTTTTCCCTAGCAACCGAGGTGCGGATCCAAGAATAGTAGTGGGCTATATGCGCAGATGTAAAGATATTACGTGAAGGACATTAAATTTTAGTTTTTATATATATACACATAAAATAATTATTCTCTTGATCTCAACTATCAAAACATCTTAGAATATATTTGTGGTTAGCATATATAGTGAGTTCAATAAATTATTTTATATATACATAAAGTAAATAACTAAATCAGTATGAAATACATTTTATAGAGATCAAAATTCTCATCTACTTTAACGCGTAATATCATAGTGTCTGCGGTGGTAATCCCATTATCCTACCTCGTTGGCAGGATAAATGTATCCTCATGGATCTACATAGCCTAAGCCAGTGAACTGACCCAATTATAAAGGGATTTCTTGGTGAGTCTCTACCACGCAAGCACTTGGACTCTAATCATTATACGAATGATGCATCTTTCTGGTGGATGGCGTGTGAGGTCCTCTTCCTTCTCCATCACGCCTTGCCAAAAATTAGATCTGAAATGCTGATCTGAGAGGATCTTCAAAAACCTTTTTGAAGCATGGAGCAGTCGTCCTTGTGCAAGTCCAGTTGACCAGCCCTTCTTATTTTTGATCACTTTCTTTTGATGCCTAATCTGGCACCAACCAAGGTGCACAAAACTCCGTGTTCTGACCAGGTGACGAGGCAAGGGGCAGATAGAATCTATAATGGTTGTGAGAAAGGTAGGCGCGGAAACGCAAGGTTAGCCTTGGGGCTGGGGTTTCTCATTGAATGTGCATTAGAATTAGGCGTAGGCGCAGGGTCTTATTTAATAGACCTTCTGTAAGTGTGCATCAACTCCTCTTCCTGTCTCAACCGAAATACAGTAACGCTTTTGACTATATCAGATCTAATCTAGAATTGAGGTTGGAATAGAGACCCCTGGATTCCTCCTTAGAGGTGCCTAAGCACCAATCAAACTGGTATTCTTTAGTAGAACTCTGATTGGAATCTAAAAGGGAGGTGGAGTCCTTGTCCAACAAGGACTCCTAGGCGCCTCCTACTTGGGCTCACGCCACCCTTAGCGTGCGCCCTTCTCCTTGCCAGGTTTCTGGCAGGGGACAGCCCCCACAGCGTCTCCAATAGGTGCATGACATGTGGTCTCAAAGTCAAAAGGTCAATGGTCAATTGTTTGACCAGTCAAAGATAAACTTTTGACCAAAGTCAGCAGACAAGAAAATGGCAGGTGACCAAAAATGGCAGGTAATGTCTTACAAATAAGACAACCTATTCTAAATGTACAACCTCCAGCTCAGACCATATGTAAGGCCTCGATTGAGCACAAACTCCCTTAGCTCAGTCAGGACAACTTATTTATGATAGTAAAAGAAGAACGTTGGTTCAATCGAGTGCTAGCACGATTTCCTTGAACCTAATGAATCTCATTCAAATCAATTGAACTAGATTAGTTTAATTGATGATCACCAGATTCAAACCCTTATTTGTGTGACCCAATTAGGTTCAGTTCTGTATGGTAATGGGATATGTCATGATCTCTATCATAGACATCATCGAAACTCCTTTCGATGGATCAGAACTCTTCTGATTCGAACAGCTAGAATGAGATCGATCATCTAAATCATTCTAATGTGCTCCCAAATCCACCAGTGACACCTAGCAGTTATATGGTGGAACCCATCAGAGCTGAATGCGAACCTCTTGGTTGCACTACCTGTGTGATTCAGTTCTTCTATCTTGAGCCCCGATCAGATATAGAGTTAAAGTGAATCTGTCAAACCCTAGTCTCTGTCATATGATGTAATCATTCGATTCGAGTTCAATGTGGAAAATCTAAATAGAAACTCTTTCTATTATTTCACTCTACCATGGTCATGGATTTCTGGACTTGATTCTCATGATCATCATAGGGCTACTCCTCTACCACCGAGGTAGATAGATTCCATCTTGATGCAATTCAGTTCCTACAATGAACATGCTATAGCCAACATACACCTCAGGGTTCCATATGGCTAGGAGACTGAGTAATGGTGTAGTCAAACTATAACACCCTCAAGGTGAACTGTCGATGCATCTCAGATCAAAGAATCAGACACACTACTGCAGCATCGAGTCAGTCATTGACGAGAAGGTAGAATCCCTAATGACTACTCGAGGTGGTCACGCTTAGTGCCCTCGTTCTCTAACGAGTACCTGTACTCTCCTCGGTGTCTCCACACACCGATAGACTCAAAGACTCAATCTACTAAAGAGAAGCCCGATCGTACACCAACCTTCCGGAGTACAATCACCAATAACCTCGTATAGATTTCGATCACAACTAATGGTCGGGAGCTGGTTTATGAGTTAAATATGATTATTCATGTCTTAAATTTTCAACTCTTAAAAATATGAATTATCATTACCATAAACTCAAAGGATGTATCACAGACACTAAATACACAGGTGTGATAGAAAATAACCCATTTCATTAATTATAGTCAAAATTATAAAATTTGCCCCTAGAAGTGTATTACAAGTGTCAGCCAATTCTGACTTCTAGGCAACATAATCTAACAATCTCCCACTTGTTCCTAAAGCAATTGGCTACAAGTCTTAAGTCCCATCTTCTCAAGGTGGGCCTTCGATGTCTTCTGCTGGCCCAATGGCGTTTGTAAGTGGGTCTGCCATTATCTGTGGAGTTGACTCTCTTGACCTCAACGTAACCTTTGCTCAAGGTAATCGCGGATGAGATGATATGCCCGCTCAATGTGCTTGGACTTTCTGATGAGACCTCGTGGTCCTCAGCAAGGGCTATGGCGCCATTTATTATCGTCAGTAAAAGGGAATGGCAATCTGATGGCATTATCAATTTCTGCAGCAACTTCTTGTACACCAGAATGCTTCCTTTGCAGCCTCTGAGTGGCAGCTTTATTATTCTGCCTTCCATGGTGGAATCTGCGTATACACACGTTTTGCTTGGAACTTTCCAGCTGACAGCTCCACCATTGCACACAAACAGACTTCCAGATGTCGCGCTTTCGATCATCTATAGTCAGACATGAAGTCCGAGTCTGTGTATCCTTGAACTTGAAGTTCGTCCATTAACTAATGAACCAACATCAGTATATTCCTTAGTTCTTCTTTACTAGTACTTAAGGATACATTTCACAGAAGCCAGTGTTCTTCACCTGGATTGACTGATATCTGCTTGTGACACTCACAGCATGGCTGTATAGTCGAGTCGCTGTTACAATGCATGGCATACATGAGAGTCCCTATTGCAGAAGCATAAGGATCTTGCTCATGCGTTCTATTTCCTACATGGTGCTGCGGGCACACGTCTTCTTGGAAAAGATGAATACCATGTCTGAAGGGTTATTAATCCCCTCTTAGAGTTTTTTCATAGCTAAACCCTTTAGTACTTCCTCTATGTACATCTTCTGTGACAAGTGCCTAGCATCCTATTCGTCTATCCCTATAGAACTTAATTTCTGAATAAAGGATGCTGTCACCTAGGTCTTTCATGGAGAAATCCTTTGGACAACATACCCTGCTTGACTGATGTCAACTGGGAATATCATTTCCAAATAAGGAGGATGTCATCCACATACAAATACGCAGAGAGAAGAAAACAGCGCTTCCACTGACCCTTTTAGAAACACATGGGTTCCTCTTCGTTTTTGATGAAACCAACTTTTTGGATCACATCATTGAAACGAGTGTTCCAGACTCCAGATGACTTGCTTTTAGTCCTATATGCGACCTTTATC
>QRFJ01000789.1:858785-880740 GCA_006176705.1 Cocos nucifera | reverse complement strand
AACTTTCTCTCTGCTGAAAGATAAGCAATAGATCAGATGCATTCAAAAAAGATTTTCATTACGCACCTCATTCTTGGCTAGTTTGTGTCGGGTTGACTTCTTAGGCTCGGCTAGAATGGGTAATTAGAACTTGAAAGTCATGTTAGGTTCGAATTATAGTCTAACTCAAAACTAACTTTTACAAGCATATCTTTAATAAAACTCTAATTTAAGTATAAATTTATTTATTTTCTTTTATGTCTTTTCCTTTCTCTATAAAGAAGATGTAGAGCCTCGTTGTTATATCCATAGTATTATATTGTATATATTAGAAATTTATATTTATTAGATTTTTATCAATATTTTAGATTTTAGATTCAATTAGTTTTTTTTATAAAGAGGCTATATGATGATTTTAGGTGAAAAATGATTAATTTTTGGTATGATTTTATTGATATGGAGAACTCTTATTTTTTTCTTCTTCTATAAATATTTTAACCATTCCAAATGACAAGGCGATCATGGATAGCCAGCGATTGTTTAGCGGGCAATCATTCGTAACCAATTTGGTTTAGTTGTAGTGGATACTGAAAGTATGTTGTAATGCATGATTAAATGATAAATCTGAGATTTTTTTTTACTTTTATTTTCTTTATTTTTTTTAATTTTTTAATATTTAAGGTAAATTCTATCTTGACTAATTTGTTGCTCCTGACTAATAAAAAGTAAAATTATAATTTATTATTTTTTTAATTATTTATGAATGTAATTCATGTTGTAGAATTTATTGCATAATATTTTCTGGGTTACTGTTTATATCTTGTTACTTTTGTTTATTGCATTGCATAATGATAGATCAGTTAATTGATTAGTATACATAATCTCTAGCACTTGTATATTTATATATTTTTTCTGTGGATAGAAGAATTATGTACCATGATTAATTGATTGTCCAATTTGGATAGTTTAGATATTATAAATAATTCTATAGATAATTACAGTAATCAAACAGTATACTAAGAGTTTCAAATAAAATTTTGGATAATATTTTTCTTTTATTCTTTCTACATGGGAGAACTAAGGAGAAATGCTGCTAAAATTTCTTTTGGTCTCTATTGCATATCATTTGATTACTATAATAAATCTGTAGAATTAATGCAATTCTTGAATGGGATAGGACCTATCTTTATCTATTAGTTGGTGATAGGATGCATTTAATTAGATGTATATAAAATATCTATTTATAGTCAATTATGGCTTATAAATTATTTACAAAGCATTGGTATATAATTTAAGTTTCACATATGATTTAATTATAGTATCACCATTTTTAAAATGGATAAGGAATGGATGAAGTTTAGTAGGCTCTCATCAGAATATGAGGCTGGACTTCAAAAATTTCTTGATTTTGCTATAAAAAAATTTAGAGATCATGGATTTATCCAATATCCTTGTAAGAAGTGTATGAATGGACTATGGCTATCTCGTTAAGATGTAAATGATCATCTTACTATTTATGGCTTTAAAGTCGATTATAAAATTTGTTGGGATTAACATGATGAGGGCAGGCTGCAAGGAGGCGATCAATATGATGAAAAAGTGGAATAAATGGTTCATAATATTTTTTTATTTATTGGCCATAATGATGGTGCATCTACATCTATGCCTGATCCTATGATTGGTGAAATGACAAATAGTGAGGATGTGGAGAAGATCCACAAGTTGATAGAGGATGCTAATGTTCCATTGTATCTCGGGTATGTAAAGATGGCAAAGCTGAAGGTTTTAATCTGGTTATATCATGCAAAATGCTCCAATGGATTCAGTAATAATGAAATGAACTACATATTAGAGCTTTTGAAGGACATTCTTTTGGATGATGCATAAATTCTGAAAAATAATTATGAGACATCGAAGATTATTGAACGGTTGGATTTTACTTACACCAAGATACGTGCATATTCTAATGATTGCATGCTCTATTGAAAGGAGGACATCAACCAAAATGAATACACGAGGTGCGGTGTACCAAGATAAAAATAAAATAAAGATGGCACATCGACCCATGTACCTCAAAAGTTGTTATGGTACTTGTGTTTGATTTCGAGACTACAAAAGTTTATGTTGGTAAGGACATCAAAGAATATAAGATGGCATGAAGAGGAACGAATAAAAGATGATGCATTGAGACATCCAATCGATGGAGAGACATAGCAGAAGTTTAATGAAATACATCTCAACTTCGTATAAGAGATACGTAATGGCTTGTCGTGCGACAGTTTCAATCCATTCAAGCATATGAATACCATATATAGTGTATAGTCAGTTTTTATTCATGTTTACAACCTTTCATCGTGGATGTATATGAAAAAATTCTTTGCTTTTATGATAGTGCTCATCCCTAGACCGAATAAGATAGGTAATGACATTGATGTCTCTTTGCAACCTCTTATTACTGAGTTAAAATAGTTGTGGAGCATTCAAGGTGTTCCAACTTTTGATGCTTTGATGAATGAATCATTCTCCATGCATGTAGCACTTCTATGGACAATAAATGACTTTTCAGCTTATGCCCTAATATTGGATTGGAGTAGAAAAGGTGAGCTAGTATGCCCAATTTGTAGAAAAAACATCCGATTGAAAAGGTTGATACATCGAAGGAGCTTTAGCTTTATGGGGCATCGACATTTTATCCATCAAAATCATCCATACAGAAGGGATGCACGCTCCTTCGATGGCACTATTAAAGAAGGTAAGATGCCTAGCCGAATATTTGGGAGTGAGGTGTTGAGAGAGTTGGATGGTCTTAGTGTTGAATTTGAAAAAAGTGATTTGATTGGTTGTAAGAAGAGGAAGCATCGATCAAAGAAAGATGACACATATTTTAATTGGAGGAAAAAGAGTATCTTCTTTGACTTGCCATATTGGAAGATAAACTTATTGCGCTACTTCTTAGATGTAATGCATATTGAAAAGAACGTATGCGAGCTCTTATTGGCAACAATCTTGAACATCAAGGATAAGACCAAGGATGACTTGAATTCTCGATTTGATTTGAAAGAATGGGATATTAGAAGATCACTCCACCTAGAGCCGGTAGGAAAAGAATAGTGGAGGCTCTCTCATGCATACTATGTTATGAATGTCTTCGAACGGTCTATATTTCTTTATATGTTGAAGAACGTAAAGGTTTCAGATGGATGCTCAAGCAACATATCAAAGCAAGTGAATCGTAAAGATGTCAAACTTGGGAGATTGAAGACTCACGATTATCATGTGCTGATGCAGAAATTAATCCCAATAGCTATTTGCCATGTGTTGCTAAAAAATATTAGAATGACTATTATTCATCTTTGCAACTTTTACAGAGATATTTGTATGAAGAGATTGCTTAAGCAAGATGTGAAAGAAATGAAGGCAAGGGTGGTGACTATATTAAGTGATATAGAGAATATATTTCCATCATCATTTTTCATGGTTATGATGCATCTTACCATGCACCTTATAGAAAAAGTTGCACTTGGAGGCGCAATGTTCTATCGATGGATGTATCTTACTGAGAAATATATTTAAACTGTAAAATCTTATGTAAGAAATATGAATCACCTAAAGGGATCCATAGCAGAAGGTTATTTGGATCAAGAGTGTATGGCTTTTTATACTATGTACTTAAACAAGCTCGAGACACGTCGTAACCAGTCAATGAGAAATCAGGATGATCAGTATGAGCCAATTGAGTCAGTATTTCAATCCATTCCATAGTCAGATGGACTTTTCACTTCATACCGCCTCATTGATTTGAGCATTGAGAAAAGAGATATGGCACACCGCTACGTGCTCTTCAACTATGATGTCATTAAGCTATATATAAGATGAGTCACTCAACCTTATTTATTTTATAATAATTATAAAAAATATTCAATTATATCTAAATTTATTTTTTGTGCATGCAACAAACATAAGAAGATCATAAGAGTAAAATATGATGCTCTAAGTATGCAGAAGAAAGAAAAAATGCACAACAAAAAATTTTCTAAATGGTTCAAAGATCATGCAAGCGATTATATATTCTTATCTTGTGCAACTTATTTGAACATATTTACTAATTAATTAGATGTCATCTTCTTAATTAAGTGTGGAGATTATCGTTCGATGATGTGAGCCCTGAAATGCAAGCTTTTTCAATGGATCATAACCGTACCATACATGAGTACAAACAGCTCGTCATTAACAGCTATAGATTTAATATTCACAATCAGTCCATAAACATGGCGACACAAAATAGTGACATGATGTTGAGTGCCACCACTAGATGTTATGCTAGCTTGAGAGATTCACAGCCTCGTACAGAGGATCTGAACTATTATAGGGTGGTGGAGAAGATAGTCATCTTGGACTACTATTCTAAAGGAAGGATTGCATTAATGAAATGTAATTGGTTGGATACCTTATCTTAGTTAAGGATGAAGACTGATGAGTGCGGTTTTACTCTCATCAATATGTAATGCCATCTCCATACTAAATAACTGTATATACTTGCCTCCCAAGCTAGTCAAGTCTTCTACATTAGTAATCTCTTGGATTCTCAGTGGGGTGTTGTTGTGAGGATGGTGCCTAGACATATATTTGATGATACCAAGGTTGATGATAATATTGGGCCATGCATACAAAGTACTCCTCTAGAACAAAATTTATCTGGAGCTATCAAGATCTCAGATATATTTGTCAGGAGAGATGGTGATGTTCATATTGTAGATGGCACTAGAAGATGACTTTTACATTCTGGTATAAATGTTAAAGTCTATTATTTATTGATGCTCTACTAATATTATTGTTCAACATGTTATATGAGTTAATGTTCATTAACATTGTAGGTTATGATGATATTGAAACACTATCTCACGTAGACCAAAATGCCTGGTATATATTGCAACTTTGTTTGGAGGGGGAGGGAACCCTCCATGTTATATACTATAATTTGTCAGATGTCTACGACAAGCTTAACCTATCCATGTAGACATATCAGAAAGAATAGTCATTTAGATTGACCAAAATAAATTTTTACAAATCTTAACATTAATTGTTAATGCAATATTTTCTAGATACTACTTGTTTTTCCTACTAGATATGTGCTTTGGTAGGCAACATTATTAGTAATGCTGCTTACCGAAGCACATATCTCATAGGGAAAATAAGTAGTATCTAGAAAATATTGCATTAAAATTAATGTTAAGTTTTGTAAAAAATTATTTTGGTTAATCTAAATGATTATTCTTTCTAATATGTCTACATGGATAGGTTGAGCTCATCGTAGATATTTGATAAATTATAGTACATGATATGGAGGATTTTCTCTCTCTTCAAGCAAAATTATACTACATACCAGACATTTTGGTCTATGCGGAGCTCTACATCTGAGTTATAGATGGAGCATACTCCATCCACCTTCGTATTAGCTGCCCAGAGACCACTAGCATCTACTCCACTGTTATCTAAGCTCTAGCTCCTCCAACTCGTGCTCTATCTCCTCCAACTCGTGCTCTATCTCCTCCAACTCGTGCTCTATCTCCTCCTGGTGATGACGACTTAGATATGAATTTATTAACATTTGATGTATTTTTTTAAAAAATATTATAATAAATTTTACTCAGTAATAAAATTTGACTATTTTAAAAATATTATTATGTTTATAATATTTTTTTATATTATATATATTTAATTATATTTATCAAGTAAAAAAATAATTTTTTTAAAATATTTATATTTTTTTATTATTCAAAATCTATGACAGTGGTTGCAAAATTGCTATTATAGGCATGTCAACTGCTGCCATAGATCACGTGTCAACAAATGCAATAGGTCTATCATAGTAATTTTATAACCACTTTCGAAACTATGGCAGGGATTTCCTAAACCACTGTCATAGGATCTATAGCAGTGATTTCTAAAATCACTGCCAAAGAATCTATAGTAGTGGTTACATAACCACTGCCATATTTTATCTATGGAAGTAGTTACATAATCGCTATCATAGTCTCTTTGATAGCGGTTAATAAATTACTGCCATACACGATATAGCAGTGATTTTATAACTACTTTCATAGGTTTAAAATGAAAACCACTGCCATTGATCTACGGTGATGGCTACAGTGGTAGCAGTTATATAACTGCTATCGTAGCTTATGGCAATAATTTTTTTAGAATACAATAGTGGTTGTGAACCGCTGCCGTAGCCTTCTTCTGTAGTAGTGAGGGTAGATTGGGTAGGGTAGCTCCTAGAACAAGATCTATTGCATGTTGGATATTCCTCATGAGTGGCAAGTGATCTGAAAGATTTTTAGGGAAAACTTGTTTGAACTCTTCAAGGAGGAAAATTACCTTCCGAGATAACTCACCATGGATCTCATCAGTCAATTCCTTGACACTTAGAACCCAAATCAAAGAACCATCAATCATCTCTTTCTCAAACTTCTTTGTGCTGATTAAGTGTAGGCTCTTTTTTTCTCGACTTCTTTGGGACCTATGGTTCCTTTCTTTTGGATAGTTCTAGGAGGAGAAGGATGAATCATGATTTTCTTGCCCTTGTTCAAAAATGAACATGAGTTGGCTCGACCATGAAGGGTTGCATCCTGGTCGAACAACCAAGACCTGCCTAGAATTATATTTCCAACTTCCATTGGCATCACATCACACCAAGTGTTCTCTTGGTATGATTGGAATTTGATTGGAACCAAACAACGATGCTTAATTGGGATGAACGATGCATCTATCCAAGCAACTTTGTAAGGGTTAGGATGGTCTACAGGTACCGAGCCTAAGCGAGAAACGACATCAGTGGAGATAGCATTGATATAGCTACCATTGTCGATGATAACTTTACATACCTTGCCATCGTGACTGGTAAAAGTATGAAAGATGGTAGTTCTACGCCAGTCTTCATTTTCTTTGGGTTGGGTCAACACACATCTCACCACTCCTAGTCTTTTCTTTGTCTCGATTTCTGCAGGGTCATAATCCTCAAAAGTTTTGGCTAGCTTTAGGTTTGCAACATAGACCTCTTTCTCAATAGTATCCTCAGAGTTTTCTTCCTCAAGTTCTCCCAAGTGTAAAGCTGTAGATGGGCATTGGTTAGAGAAGTGACCTAACCCATTGCACTTGAAGCATCGGGTTCATGAGCTACTTCCTCTTGGGCTCTCTACATAGGCTTTTTTGCCTTTATCATCCTTTCTTGGTAGAGGACCAATAGATGGGGAATGATTAGTTGGGATCTGATTATAGTCAGGTCTAGAGGTTTGATTAAGGCTAGGTCTAGGACCTAGAATACCAAGTTTACACGACTCAAGTTGTCAGGTGATCGACAATCTTTGGAATCTCTCATAATCCTGGGCTAATTGATAAGCTTGTTCTAAGCTATAGACCTCATGCATGAACAATTCTCCCTATATGTCATCTCTTAAACTAGCTTTAAAATGTGATAAAGTGACAGACAGGTCTTCACTAACACTATATCGCATAAGGTATTCATCGAACTTGGTGATGTACTCAGTAATAGTCTTACTATCCTGGGTCAACCTTTGCTATTGATCTAGGATATGCTGCTGATAGGAGATAGGAAGATATTTTTTATGAAGTTTATCTTTCATCTCATCCCAGGTACTTATGGGCTCCTATCTCCTATGCATGGCTAATCGCTCCACATTATGCCAATACAATTTGGCTTGATCTAAAAGTCTCATTTTAGCAAACTTGATTTTTCTCTCCTTAGACATGTCATACCATTCAAAATAATGATTCATGTCTGCCTCCCAGTCAAGGTACTCATTGGGGTCTAGACGACCCACAAAGCTTGGGGCTTCGACCTTGACACTCCAAAGTATTCACTCATCCTAATCATTATGATCGTGATGGGGTCAGACTGCTTGATTGCGACCTTTGTCAAAATAAGGATGGTCATGTCACTCTTTAGGATAGTCATCTAGGAGAGGAGCATTCCTAACATGTTCTTCCAAGCCATTCAACCTTTCTTCTTCTAGGGTCCCTACTCTCGCATTCAAATTTTGGATGGAACCACTTATGGCATTTAACCTCTTAGTAATGTCCTTAAAGGCTGCAGCAAAATCAAAATCCATTTCATAAGTTGACTCTAGATTTTTTAGGTGATATCTAGCTTCGGACCTAGTAGACATGCAGTATAATTGACTTGAGGGGTTTTCCTAGACCTAAAAGCTTAAATCGCTATGAATCAATCGAAGCACAAATAGATCAACATTTGAATCCTTGGACCAGCCAGGTAAGAGGTGAAATTGTGGGAGGCTTCCCTCATTTTCGTGAGGTCCTAATTAAGTAACCATAATTTGCTTAGGCGTTTGCTGTGTACCTTTAGCCTTAGACACCAACCTACGGAATCAAGTGCAGACCAAACTTGCACTAAGACTCATCGTAGCAACTGAACTTGACTTGTTTTAACCCTATTCTTTTAATGTCTAATTGATTTTTAGTTTAGGCTTGGGTCAATGCACATGAAGTTGGTGGTTTTTGGGCCAAATAAAGGTGATGAAATCCTTTCCTTATCTTATGATGGGAGTGCCCTTAAGATAAATTAAGGATGCAAATATGATACAAACATCGATTCAAAATGAAATAAAATAGTACCAATTAAGTTAATAAATTAGAAAACAAGATTAAGTTAAAAAAAAAGTGAAACTAAGTTATGAACAATATGAAGTTTAAATAAATCTAAAATTATTCCTAAGTGTAGAAAATTTAAGACTTCTAGAAATTCTATTTTGGATCACAGGATCCTCTGGTTGAAGTTCTACTACAGGATTCTTAGAGGATGGTTTTCATAGTTTTCAAAGTATAACTAAATTTCTTTTCAAGTTAGGATTCTAGAAAACTAAATCTTGGAGTTTTTGGATATTTCAATAGGTGTGAAACTCTGTTTTTCCTTAGATTGCGCAGAAGAGAACAGGTCATAGAATTTAGTGTGTGAACCTTTAATTAACAAATAAATCTGACACCAATCCCACGTCTATTTTCTAGATTTCCACTTGCAAAAATATTCATTATCGAATCTAGTTTTCAAATTATCAAATTTTATGAATTTCTGATTCTCCTTTAGATGGGAAAGCTTATTTCATTCACAGGTGCACAAACAAATTTCTGAACAGTTTTTAGGTGCAGAAGTCAAGATGTGTAAGAATTTTTGAAAATATCTTTGAGGATCAAATGGTCTTTGATTTTTATAAAATTTTAAATCTCACTTAACAATCAAGTCTAGAACCTACACAAAAAAAATTGAAAATTTTTTGAATTCTCTCTAAAAACAGGAATCATAGTTTCTTTAAGGACTACATGGGATACCAGTATGCATATTTTGATGCAAAAAACTACTTAAATTAAAAACTTTAGCCCTAATCTAACCATGCTCTGATACCACTAAAGCTGATATGGGATGAGTAATAAGCCCTAGATCTAAGATGCATGCAATCCTATATTTAGATTAGCATGAAGAATCACCATAAGTAATCAAAATTAAACAAACATAAAAACTACAGCAAGTACAGAAATTATGCAGAAGTTATTTTATCAAGATTAAAATTAAACTAGGGAAGAAAACTCAGCACGCACCATCAAAGTTCTATTCTAGTTGGATCAAAGGTCGTTAAGGAACCACCTTGTTTTTAGATTAGGGCTTTGCTCCTAATGATTCTTAGATAATTTAAGCAAAAATATAGGTTCTTGTGCAGCTAATAATGATTTGTTAGAACTTTCTCGAAGGAAAAACCTAACTTAGCATGAGATTTTGCACAATCTGAAGGAAGAGACTGATCTAGTAGGATTCATAGGGAGCCATGGGGGTTTGACGTCAAAGAAGATCACCTCATGTTTAGATCTGGTTCGTAGCCCATAGGAGAAATCTGATTGCTCTAGTTTTCTTTATCTGCAAGAAAAAGGCATTGATACTAGGGTAGAGATTAGAGGATATGGGAGAAGAGATAGGGAAGGAGAGGAGGGAGGAAGAAGGAGAAGGAAAAGCATGGAGAAGGGAGAGATGCACTAAAGTTTTCTTATTCCCAAAATATTCTATGTACAACCAAGAGATCGATGGAAATAAAAAGAGGGAGGATGCCCAACAAACTACATAACTTACTCCGAAGATCATGCCCTAGGATGCGTACGTAAAGTTAATCCTTTCCTGGTGTATGTGAAATTATGATAAGAAAAGAAAGCGGGGTGACACTCTTATGACTCAAACTCATAGGACCTAAATGCATTATATTCTACCACATGACTCATGATCTAAAACAACTTAATTGATGATCAAACCTAATACATAAGACTAAATCAAGTAGACAAATAATAATCAAACTAAATATAAATAAAATGCTGATGAAGATGATGGACACAATCTTCTAAAGCTCCTTGGGTGAAGGTGGCCGCTATGATCTGCTCTGATGAAGGTGGTGTCCCCACTAGCTGCAATCAAAGGGTTGATCCAGATCCTGCCAAAAATTTGATCAAAGGCTGATCTAGGAGCTTGCAGATCCATCATGGTGAAGGTGGATCGAAGTCGAAGAACGTGTCTTAGTCCAAATATGAGTGGATGCTTATAGAGGCCGAACATGTGTGTGGCTCGACAGCAAACTTCAAATCCACGACCATCAGATAGCGATGTATCTCTACCTGCACAAAGATGATGATGTGATCATCATGATTAAATATATTTAAAAAGTTTTAAATTACCTTGATCTTAGACATATGATTGATCTAGCACAGATCGAGATGTGATCTCGATCAGATTGCATGTCGGATGAAAAATTTTTGAATTTTCCCTGCACCTTGATTTAGTTGATCGGGCATGTGATCTTTCCTTCAGTTGGTGTCAGAGCAAGGTTGTAGGACTTATATGTCTAAAATCAAGATCATATCTAAGACAAATGTGATCTGAAGTAGTAATTAGATCTAAAATTAAATTAGATTAGATCTAATTTGATGCATGTATCTGAAATTAGATTTGATCTGAATTTCAGCCTTTTCAATTAGATCAGCATATTTAGATTAGATCTAAATATCATGCTCTTAATTAGGATTGATTTTATGTTTACATCTGAGAATTTAGATTAGATCTGAAACCTTAGATTAGAAAACTCAAAATCAGAAACCTAACTAATTGCATTTGGGTTAATCGAGTACATCCTGACATAAGGTTATTCTAGGATATTATAAGATGAAACCCTTAATTGAACATCTAAAATTTAGATTGGATCTAAGATTTTAGATTAAAGATCTAATTGAAAGACATTGGGATAGTCTGAGTCATCCCATCCTATGATGATGACAGACCAGACCCTACCCATAAGGCACTTTAGAGACTTAATTAAATCAATTATGAGATAATCGTGTTGTAAGCTCATTGATACGTGTGGTGGTCACACCGAATAACTACTACCCTTGATGTAGGGTGTATCATGAACTCAAATTAAAATGGTTGTAAATTGGCAATCTATAGTGGGGAACTGAAGTGAACTCAATCTCGAATTGGTGGATCAATTTGGTGTCTTAGGCAAGTGTTTAGATGGTGGTTACTTAATTAGGACCATTGCCACTAGTAGCGGAGATCCTCTGACCCATCTTCTCTTATCTAGCCATTTTAAAGACCAATTTTGAATTTGTGGTGCTTAAGGTTGAGTTCATTACAATTGATTTGCACCATGAGACTGATTTGGTGAGACCAAGTCAGGATCTCTTTAGTAGATCCAAGTTAATTGTAGATTTATATGGGATGTAATGAACAATTAAACCTAAGAGACCTAAATTAAAATCTTTTCATAAAATATTCAGTCTGGCGGTCTTTCATTATTGTAGTTGTGTGGATCCTTTCTGGGGTTGATTATTCTCGGCTAGTTATAGTGGTTTAGTTGCACTGAAAAGATGCAACCATACTATTAGCATGAGATGTTACTGAAAGGAATATGCCCTCAAGCCAATTTATTTTTAGGATATTCTTTGTCTTCTAGACTCATGTAATGACATTTTTAATAAATAAAGGCATTTATTTCATCATATGTAGTGTCTTATTATTTATTTAAGATTATGATGAACTCTATAAATTAGGGCTATGGTTTTAGGATTATGATGAGATCATACTAGTGTGACCTAAAATCTTAAAACCCTAATTTAAATATTCCTAGTTGATGGGACATTGAGTTAGGGATCAATGTTTTCTGATAAGACTAGCACATTCTTTGTATGCTCGATTAAGAGGGTGATTGATCTCACAATAACTTGTGTATAACATTAATACAAGAATGTGGATGTTCATTAGAAAATGAGTTTACTGAATTGATCTAAATTGAGAATATCTAATAGAGTCTTATCTACATGTCAATAGATAATTCTCATAGTGGAATTTGAGCATGTAATCCTTTGACTTGAAACTACTATAGAATCTTATATATATAAATTCATATTTTGGTTCATACTCATTCATGACTTAGTTATGTATGGGATGATCTGGATATGGTAGATTATATATATGAAGATTGTAAGTAGGTTAACAAAAAATCGATCACTCCTGATAAGAGGAAATAGCATCCTACCTGCTTCAAACAAATAATGATTCAGAAAGACTTTGATCAAAGCATGATGAAAATTAGAAATGATTTCTAATATTTCATTAAAAGAATCATTATCATAAGATTGAAAGAAAAATGAATATGATATTGAGATTGACATATTTTCATACCCAGAGTCATATTCAAGATGCAAGAAGATCGAAGGATCTAGTTGAATGATAATTTTCACTGAAGGATATTTTTGGTATTTCCATCAAAATTTAACATCTTCTGGGTAGTCATGATATGTTGCTAGACGTCAATCATGTCTTGTGGGTTTGATCAAATTAAAATTTTAATTTGATCATTAAATTAGAAAGTGTTCTAAATTAAGTCAAATTAGGTTGGCTAGTTTTGACCTAAATCGGTTTGGTTGAGTTCTAACCAGATTAGGTCAAATCACATCCTAACTCATTACTGGTTAGATGTGGAACCCAATGGGTCACACACAAAGAGAATTGATTAAGGGTCTAATTAGATTAGACCATGTTTGCAAGATGAATATGCTAGCACATATAGCAAACCCTAGCACCTAGATTCGAATTGGATTTGAATTGGCTTCCGATTTGGGCTAACTAAGATCCGATTTGGGCCAAATAAGATTTGGTCTTGAGTTGGATTAACCTAGATTGATTGGGCTTTAGATTGGGTGCCACATACCTACATCCCATATGCCAGAGAGTCTCTCTCTTGCATGTGGGAAGTCTTTCATGCGTAAAGGACTCTTTGGCGCATGGAATAAGATGGCGCCTACCTTCTTTGACTTTTTCCATATGTTATGTTATGTCACGTAAATATTTTTTAATTAGCATGGACATCTAATATGGGGCACAGAAGAGTCCTTTTGTAGATGAAATACTTATTTTTCCTTTTAAATTTTTTGCCCAGGATGTTTTGTCGCCCAAGACCCCTTGCCGCCCAAGACTCCATGCCACCTACTCCTCCTTGATTTCTCTTGGACTAAGTCAAAGTCTCTTAGAACTTTGACTATTCAAAGTTTATCTCCACGCCTTCTTGCTGAATGGGCATCCCTTTTCTAGAGCCATTGGATGGCTTTGTTTCATGATCTAATGGATGAAAAGGGTGGCACCAAAGATGAAGCATCGTGACTCTTCATAGAAAAACTACGTAGAATTAGTCCGAAGAGTCCTTCTATTTTAAGGCACCTCTTGGACTAAGTATATATCTCATTTTTTTTGATGAGGCATGAGATTGGCTGATGGGGCATGAGAATTTGATGAGGAAAGGGCGTGAACATTATCTTTTCTTTCTTACAAGAGTTTCTTTTTAGTCTAATTTTCTTTCTTTCTTTCTTTTGTCTAGACCTTGTCATTATGAGGACAAGAAGTCATCTTAAGACTAAGAGATTA
This sequence comes from Cocos nucifera, assembly GCA_006176705.1. Taxonomy (NCBI): domain Eukaryota; kingdom Viridiplantae; phylum Streptophyta; class Magnoliopsida; order Arecales; family Arecaceae; genus Cocos; species Cocos nucifera. The sequence goes on along the minus strand of QRFJ01000789.1, from coordinate 866,774 downwards.
GGAAGGAAAATTAAGAAGACAAAAGAAAAGAAAGATAGATAAGGAAAGGCAAGGAAGGTGACATAAAGGCTTAAGAAGGTCTTGCCCATTTAATTAAAATTCTTATTATAAAAATTTTAATTATATAAATTAAAGGTGTTGGTGTCTTGGTCAAGTCTCTGTGTGGATCAACATTGGAGGGTGAACACGTGGGCACCTGGTGGAACCCCTGACGAACTACTACCGACCATCAAGATCAATTTAGGGTTTAGCAATAAGAGGTATATTCTAATACTTTCTTTTATATTACAAATGCATGTTATATGATTTAATTGCTAATAAGGTGTTCCTAGGGTTTGGGTTTGGTTTAGTTGATTTCATGTTTTTGCTTTAAAATCTATGCTTCTGCCCTGTACACCAAATCCATTAGTTATAAGGTGGAGATGGGGTTGGATCCAATAATTGTTAGACGAGGTTCCCAATAATGGCTCCATTTTCACAAGAATGGTGGGTCTGACTTAACGAAGAAATAAGACCAATAACTATCAGGTGAGGCTTTAGGACGTAGAGATCAAAGTTGGTTGCAACATCTTTAGAGAAATATTGGAAAAGTGTTATCCACTTATCCACTAACACGTCACCAATAACTGTTAGATGATGTGGTGTGCCAATCGGTGGGACTGTAATACCCACTTGAAGTCCTAAATCATGGAGGTTTCTATTTTTCACCCAAGGAGTGTGGATGATTCGAGGAAATAGTAGGAGTCTAGGTTTGTTTTTAAAGTAAAACTCCTAATTAAAATAAATTGATTAAGTTAATTACAAAGTCTAACTAGAATCTTCATCTCTCTATAGGAAATGTGTTGCCCAAAAATATAGCAGCCTAAGAGAGAGGGTGAATTGGGTTGTTTTAAAAAAATTTAAGTCAAATCAAACTTTAAGCTAGTATGTGCTTCCATTTAAGTTAACTTGTATATTTGAGATGTATATAATGCAAGCAACGGTGAAATCAGGATACAATTAGGGCTATGCAAGATTTAAATTAAGCTAAATAAAAATTGAAAGCATGCAAGATAAGAGAGAAAAAATATAATATAAATATAAAATAATTTATAGTGGTTTAATGTACCTTCATACCTACATCCACTCTCCAAGAGCTCCTTGAGAATTTCACTATAATCTCTTGACTATAGTATATTTATTTTAACTCGGGATCATAAACAAACCTTGTTGGTTTTTCAGAATCACCAACATAATCTTACACCGATAGTTTTCTAGGCTTACTATCAACCTAGTTGGTTTTCTGGATCACCAACTATAACCTTACACTGATAGTTTTCCAAGCACACTATCAACTTAGTGAAGGAAAATCCTGATTTTTCGGACCAGGATCGTTCAGATCTGATCGAATCAAGAGATATATTTCAAAAAAATTTTTCTTTGATCCTAATCAGATATGAAATATTTCAAATCTGATCTTTATTATTTTAATAATAAAAATAAAATCTAAATAAATTAAATCAAATTTAATTTATCTTGATGTAGGATAATCCTATTATTTGTTGATGATCCTGTAAGCAGCGGAAGGTTCTGGATCTAGCCACGCAAGTGCCTGGCCTCTACCGGTATCCACTCAGGCTGGATCTGGAGATCCTCTTCTTCTCTATCACATCGCCAAAAATTAGATCTAGATCTGATCTGGAGGATCTTCAAAATATCTTTCGAAGATCAGTAGTTATCCTTTGCAGCAGCGTAGCCTTCTAGCTTTTTGTCGCCTTTCTATCGTCTGGATTGCACCAACCAAGAACCCAAACCACTTTGGGCGTGGAGAGGAGAGGGAGAAGATGTTTTGGCATGGAGGAGGAGAGGAGAGGAAGCCTTGGGGCATGGGAATTGAAATTCTTTTCCAGATATTCCTTGAGTTGGGCGTAGGATCTTATTTATAGACTATGCGTGATCTAACTCCTCTTCTTCCCAACCAATCACAATCCTTTGTGAAATCAGATCTAAATCTGATTTGTGGGAATAGAGTTCCTTGGATTCCTCCTTGGGTGGCACCTAAGACCAGTCAAACTTAGTTCTTAGGAGGAGTCTAATTGGAATCCAAAAAGGGAGATGGAGTCCCTATCCAATAGGGACTCCTGGGTGCCTCCTGCTTGGGCACACGCCAAGGATGGCATGCGCCCTCCTTCTTGCCAGGTTCTGGTAGGGGGATAGGCCCTCACCAGCTCTTCAATAGGTGCATGACACGTGGACAGAAGTCAAAGTGTCAATGGTCAACATTTGACCAGTCAAAGGTCAACTTTTGACCAAAGTCAAAAGATGAAAAATGGCAGGTGACCAAAAATGGCAGGTATTATCTTATAAAATAAGACAACCCTTTTCTAATCTGGACAGACTCTAGTCAAACTAAGTAAAGGCCTTTGATTGAGCATAAACTCCTTTGGCTCAGTCAGGATAACTATTTATGATAGTAAAAGAAGAACGTTAGGTTCAATCGAGTGCTAGCACGATTTCTTTGAAACTAATTGAATCTCATTCTGATCAATTGAACTGGATCAGTCCAATTGATGATCACCAGATTCAAACCCTTATTTATGTGACCCTGTTAGGTTCAATTCTATATGGTAATAGGATATGTCATGATCTCTATCATCGACATCATCAAAACTCCTTTCGTAGCCTCTGATGCAGTGATATATTCTGCTTCCATGGTGGAATCTGCTATCACGGTTTGCTTGAAACTCTTCCAACTGACTGCACCACCATTGTATACAAATAGACTCCTAGATGTCGACTTTCGATCATCTACATCGGACATGAAATCTGAGTCTATGTATCCCTAGACTTGGAGTTCTCCGTTACCAAAGACCAACATCATATCCTTAGTTCTTTTTAAGTACTTAAGGATACATTTCACAAAAGTCTAGTGTTCTTCACCTGGATTTGATTGATATCTGTTTGTGACACTCACAGCATGGGCTATATCAGGTCGTGTACATAGCATGGCATACATGAGGCTCCCTATTGCAGAAGCATAAGGGATCTTGCTCATGCGTTCTATTTCCTCAGGTGTGCTAGGGCACATCTTCTTGGAAAGATGAATACCATATCTGAAGGGTATTAATCCCCTCTTAGAGTTTTCCATGCTAAACCTCTTTAGTACTTCCTCTATGTACATCTTCTGTGAAAGCCCTAGCATCCTATTCGATCTATCCCTATAGACCTTAATTCCTAGAATAAAGGATGCTTCACCTAGGTCTTTCATAGAGAATTCCTTGGACAACCATAATTTGACTGTTGTCATCATGCGAATATCATTCCCAATAAGGAGGATGTCATCCATGTACAATACGAGGAAGACAACAGTGCTCCTACTGACCTTTTTGAGGATACACGATTTCTCTTCATTTTTGATGAAACCAAATGTTTTGATCACATCATTGAAATGAGTGTTTCAGCATCGAGATGCTTGCTTAAGTCTATATATGGATCTTTGTAGCTTGCAAACCTTGTGATTAGTATCACCGGATGTGAAACCTAGCGGTTGTTTCATATAGATATCTTCCTCAAGATATCCATTCAAGAATGCCATTTTCACGTCCATTTGCCATATTTCATAATCGAAATAGGCTGTAATGGCAAGCAATGTGCGGATGGATTTTAGCATAGCCACTGAGAAAAAGGTATCCTGATAGTCAATGCCTTCGCGTTGACTATAATCTTTTGCCACTAGTCTAGCCTTGAATGTCTCCACATTCTCATCTGCACCAATCTTTCTCTTGAAGATCCATTTACACCCAATAGGTACTATACCTTCTGGTGGATCTACCAAGGTCTAGACTTGGTTTGAGTGCATCGAGTCAATTTCTGACTGCATTGCCTCTAACCATTTCTCGAAGTCGATATCTGATATCACTTCGTTGTAGGTTTTGGGATCATCACCATGAGCACCATTACTTACGAAGAACATTTCCTCTACTTTTTCTGAAATAATATCTAAGTATCTTTCAGGGGGACGGAAAACTCTTTCCGATCTATGAGGTGGAGGAAGTAGTATTCTTATTGGCTCAATCTGATTTGGTTCCAATTAGTTCTTAGCTTGTTGTACTTGTGAGACTTTCTCATCAAGCTTAATCTGCTTTCTAATGCCACTATCTTGAATAAACTATTTTTCAAGAAAGATGGCATGTCGACTCACAATCACATTGTGGTCTTCTGGAATGTAAAAATAGTATCCTAATGACTCTTTAGGATATCCTATGAATCGAGCTCTGAAGGACCTAAACTCTAACTTGTCCGCTTGTTGTCTTTTGACATGAGTCGAACAACCCCAAATTCTGAGATGACTTAGAAAAAAAGAGAGATCTTATTACGAGGCTCATGACAGTAGAGTCCATCTTTAGTGGTTTCGATGAGAAGTTTGGTGGGTGGTAGATCCTTCACAATAAAGTAAAGGGAAGAAGTTCAAAGAAACAAGAATTATTCTTTATAATTAAGGTACAAAAAATAAATTCTTGAAATATGAGACAAAGAATAATTATTAAGGGACAAATTTGATGGTGTGTACGAGAGTAGAGGATCTAGAGGCAATGAACAGGCAATCTGAGCATACCACATCAGTAATTTGATCGAAACTAGCAGAGTGATTCTTTGTGAATGTTGAAGGTTGACAAAATCCGATGTGACGTGATGCGTTGCACGGAAATCAATATCCAGTCCAGAGTCATGAAGATTGGAGATTCATTGTAGGTGTAAAATGATGGCCTTGTACATTTGTTGAGTAATATGGAGGCTTGGAGGAGCATTGGGACAGCCTGAAGCAACATGGCCGGCTTGCCCACATAGCTGGCAACAAATCAGAAAATTCGGCCCATGTGCTCCATAGAAGGAGCAGAGCGGGCTGGGCCTGAATTTGGGTGGAAAGCTCTAGCAGAGGAGCGGCCTGCTCGATAAGAAGAGCACCAGCGCAAAAAAGGAAGATGGGTTAAATGTATAGATTGTGATCCAAAAATCTCTCCGAATTATAAGCTACAAAGTTACCAATTTGATTGAGAATTTTCAAATTGAAAAATTAGGATTTGTACTGCCAGAGTTCTTCCCATTACTTTTGCCACCGCGGATTGAGTGCTGGCCATGACCATGCCCCCAACTGCGCACCATGGATCGTCGGCCATGTTAGTGGAGGATGGTGTGTGGTCCAAGCAATCCACCGAGAGGTGGAGTGAGTTGAGTAAGAAGCTCAATATGAGCGACGAGCCTCCTCATTAAGGGAGAGTGCCAAAGAGAGCATTGGTGGTCATCGGATGGGAGCGATGGAGCAAGAGAGCGGACAGAGAGGCTCCATCAATGCTCGAGACTAAAGACAATCCTCCAGTATAACCTGTTGGAGAAAACTTTGCGGTTTCGATCGAGGATGAGTGGCGCCAATTGTTTACAGTCTTCAGATAGTGAGCTATCGAGGTTAGTGTATTGCTCTTGTCTGTTAGACTGGAAGTCCGTACCATCGTAAGTCGATCTCAAGCCAGAATCTCCTAAGCGAAAGTGTAAGAGTCAAAGAGATTTCTCAACATCTCCTAGGCTTGATGAGCAGACTGATACCTACGAATTGGATTCCGACTTCTTGATTGACAGCAATCATGATACAGGTGAGAGCAAAATTATCTTGGAATGAGCTTTTTCATATTATGGATTCGGAATTTTTTTGATTGTGTCTGCATCAGAAACTTTAATAGTTTTTTGTGGGGTTAGAATGCTGCCGTTAGCATAACCAGAAGCTGATATGCTCTCAGGAGAGGAGTCATGAATGCTTTTCATAGATAATAGTTGTTCCTGTTAAGCTTAACAGAGACATTCAGAGAGAAGAAGATAGGTTAAGAGTATAAGAAGAGGAGGCCATAACTCAATGATGAGTAGAAGAAAAAATGGAGGAAAAACTCAATAGAAAAAAAAAAACTAAGAGATGATGTCCGCGAAATATTATGGCTCTGATACCATAAAGACACTAGAGAATATTGAGAGAGAATCCCACCCATTCTAGCTGAGGGATAATTCATTTATAAATAATGATACCTCAAAAATATGGTATATATTAATATTATATGGTGTATATTCTTAATCATACATCGTAAATATGGTATACATAATATTGCAGGCCCTAAGTATAGAAAATACAGATATGGTATATATTTCTATAATATACCATAAATATGGTATACATAAATTGCAGCCTCTAAATATAAAAATATGGATATATACAATGTATATTTTTATTCAAGAAAATAATAAGTTAACTCTTATCTTTAGTCCTCTTTAGGGAGATTCAGTTGAGATAATTGCAAGTTCCCCTCCGTGGGCCAAGATTTTGACCTTTTGATTTCCATAAACAGCCTCTCATTGTATGTATATTTATTATATTTTATAGGGAAAGAATAGCATCTATTTTGACTCAAAGAAAGGTTAACGAGTCTTGTAGTATACTTATGAGCAAACATGTTAAGCATGATTAACTTGTCAGCTAAACATGGTAACGAATAGTTACTTGGAGTTCCCTTTATGGAGTTTGTTCTAGTTGGTTTACAAATAATCATTTGCAATTGCAAAAGAAATATTGCTAGATGATTTCTTTTTAATATGGCTTTTTAGAATTTTTTTGGATTATTTTAGTTTATTTATTTGGTTGCAAAAGTTCAATTATTAAAGCTTTCTTGTTCGACATGTTAAATTTATCTTTAAGATTAACTTTTAGTGTCACATTAGTCTTCCAATATAGGAAAAACTTAAATAAACAAATTGAAGAGAGTGGTCCTAACGGTTGAACTTTAAACTAAAAAATTAGAAAGTCACAAAAAATAAAAAATATTTTAAAACTGAATTCATCTAAAACATTATGGAATTGTGATTCCTATTTCAAGGATTTTTTTTTTTTTTTTTGGATAAGGATTTCAAGATATTTTAAACGAAGGTTTCTAATACTTTAATTGTTAAATAATGCTTTCTACAATATATGAACGATTTAAATCCTAGAAATTTATAAGAGATGCTGCAACATGAAGTTCTGATGCTTTCTAGGATGTGCTTGAAGTAAAGAGGTCCCTATGGATAACGGTCGTCCATGATTTGTGCAATAATTTTTAATCACACTGGTTTCACAATGTGTGGATGGCCAGGTCCAGTGAATTCGAAAGGATCCCAATGGATTCTTAGAGATGCACCATACTAACCAAACAATTTGAACTCCTAAAATTTGTATTCACATTTTGTTCTATATCACCAATTATAACAAAAACTTTTTTTTTTTTTTTTTGAGAGAGAGAGAGAGGAGAGGGAAGGGAGAGAGAGAACACATAAAGACACTAAATTTTGGAGATGCACTATCCAAGTTTACGTATTCTAATTAACAAACATTTAAGCTTCCAAATTTTGTATTCAATTTAGTGCTATGTCACCAATTACGCAATACTTCGTGGCATCAGCAACAAAAAAATAAAATCCTATATATCAAAAACTATTCATGCTGCTAAGATTTGTTTAGCACTCCGTGCACATCATCAACTATAGCACACATCAGCACACATGCATCATCCCCTATGATGCCAAAGTATTTGTACTCATATCTTGTTGTTGCATGCTTCTCATCATGCTTCCTTTGGCATGCCATTCTCAGTGGGGTTGGAAGATCCGAAATTTACCATCTACAATCTGATCAAACACCCATTTATTAGCAGCTTCGGTGTAATGAATCCATCCCAAATAATTCTTGCATGACTTCCAATCAAAACCTCAGTATTATTCACAAAATCTTGGATCCACCCCCAAAATGTGCATTGTAGTTGTACTTGCCACCATGCCCACAGCAAGCAACAAGTGGAAGCTCAAATCCTGCCAAATTTTAGCCATTCATCAAGTATAAAGAATCGAAGTTACTACATTAATCTAGCCTTTCAACTATTTGTTGTTCCTGTGATGGAAAATTGCTTCTCACCATGCTTCTTAGCATGGCTAATGAGA